>CAIGQQ010004613.1:1859917-1875678 GCA_903798035.1 Danio albolineatus | reverse complement strand
GTGGCTGATATGGTAGAGGAGTATGGGTAAGTGACCTCACAAAAAAAGTATATTGCACTGGTATTTGAACAGTTAAGTTTTATATGCTGCATCTTTTTTTTTTTTCATGCTGTGGTGTAGGAGGAGTCCACCAGTCAGTATCCGTGTAAGCTATGCTCTTGGAACCATTACTCTGTTCCCCAATTTGAAGGATAAGTTTTCACCTACTGGTTATGTAAGTAAATACAGTACATAGACCATACACTCTCTCTTTATTTCAGCACATATCTGATGTCTAGTCAATCAAATTACTTATTATACTGAGATACGTTTAAGTGTAGTTATTCTGCAGATGCTTTTATCCAAAGCAATGTAAAATTTGGTAGATGATTTATTGCAGATTTCTTTTTGCCATTATCTGCACATTTTCTTCTAGAAAAATCTGCAGGATTCTGTGGAAGTATTGTAAACCTTGTCAAAAGTGTTAAGCTTAGATTACTGTTATTGGTAGCTGTAAGTATCAAAATTATTATAAATATTTTATTGTTTGGGTAGTGCATTGTTTTTGCACAGAAATTATGTAAACAATATAATATTCTGCAAAATTGTGTTCATGAGATGCTGCCTGGGCCTGATACATTGATGACTTATAGATGCTAAATGTTTGACAGGAACAGTTCTACGATCCATGCAGTGGCCAGGGTTACATTGCCTATAGACTGAAAACTGTTCAGCGAAACTGCGTAAACAACTTGAGAAGGGCATCAAAGGTGATTTACCAAGATGGTCCTAAGACTTTGCGTGAGACCTCTTCAACATCTGAGCAGCTGTCAGGTGATGAATGCACAGAAGCTGTATCCATGATGAAGCATTCAACGGATGCATCAGTTATTAAGGATAAAATGAAGACAACATTCAAGTACAGACAGAATTTGATACATCACCCAGACCAATCTTCACTCATCCTTGATTACTTTCCCCGATTTTTGGATACAACAGGCTTGGTAAGATGTATAAAAATTTGTTAATTGTATATTAAATTGTAATGTTTGTTATTAACTTGATTTTTCTGTGTTATGAAAAAAAGCATTAAAGTCATCTCTTTTAAGTGTAATTTGCTTGCAAAGTATTTTTATAGTCCAGTTTTAGCGATCTTCAGGCTTACAATTGCGCTCCCTTCGCAGTGATGTCATTTTGAACACAGCCGAGCGGAATTTATGTTATGTCTTTAAAGTTAGTATATTTTTTACAGTCATTGCTCCAAAGCTTGTGAAAACAAAAAACACAGCATATGTTAATGCTTTCATTTTATAGTAGGTTACTTACTAAGAAATGTAGCCTACTGTATATGACATGGGCCTGCTGGTTAGAACATTTCTCCAGTGGTTTGCATGTGTCAAATTGTAAAAGTAGACTTTTCAAAAACTAAAAAATAAATAAACAGCATCCTACTTATTATTATTAATATTAATATTAGTATTAGTATTAATATTAATATTAATATTAACGACAATTATTATTATTATTATTATTATTATTATTATTATTATTATTATTAAAGTATTATTTATTTTCATTTCCTAATAAATAATAAATATAAAAAACAATCTTAATAAATAGCCTAATTATTTATTTATTTATTTATTTAATTATATGGTTTATAAATGATATTACAACACGTGTTAGCTTTTGTAAGTGATTTTATGTTTTAGAATAGAATATGTAATGTTCTCAATAATATTTGTAAAATAACATTGGCCATGTATGTGCCGTTTACATATATTTCAGTTAATATAGAAAATGAGTGCATGTTTTTACCAAAACTAATATTGACATTTTTTTAAATGCGTGTTTGTGTAAAACAATATCGTTTGCACAAATAAATTATAGGGTTCTCCATCCCGTTTAGAGCATCGTTGTAGGCGTTTTACGTTATAACTACCGTGGTTCAAACGATGGATCTGCGACAGAGAAACTACAGGTTTTAGGAAACACTCGTCACTACATTGTTCTTTTCCCAAACTATGCATCGTACAATGATATTTCAGCCGTGAATTACGTCGTTGTTTGGGAAACGGACCCCAGGTCAGTGGTCATGGAGATGTCTTGAGTGGAACTGAAGGACCTGATGACTGGAAACAACTTTTTTCCTATTTCCATTGCTATGTTTTAACACTGTCTAAAGTGATTTAGATATAATTGTTGTGTGTTAATTCTGTTTAAAGTGATTTTATGCTAGATAGACTTTGTGTAGTGAGAATATCGAGGCCTGAATTTTGATTATACCAGTTTTGAACCAGTTTGATAAGACAGCAGAGGATACAACAAAACAACCACGATCTTTAAAACAGATTATTCTCTTGCTGTGTATATGCATCTGAGGGGTCAGCACTACAGGTCTGGAATCAGCTGTGAATAGTTTAGGGTCGGCCTGACCCCATAAAACCCTGCACCATCCATATCTGCCTAGCCAGCAATGACAATTGGGGCCCAGATGGGTTAACTACAGGTTCTATGGGAACTGTGTGGGCATGGGCTTTGGCTGGGTGAAATCAGCGGGTCCCATGTAGGTTTTGTAGTATGAGTCCCTTATAGGAAGCTGATTACATGGGCCCAATAAGGGACAGGCATGGGCCAAGTGGGCATGTGTTTGATCTGGGAACATATATATGGGTCTAGCATTACATATTTATAGGCTGAGTGGGCATGGGTTTGATCTGGGAATGCATATATGGGTTCTGCATGACACATTTATGGGCCAAGTGGGCATGGGTTTGAACTGGTAATGAACTGGGAATGCACATATGCATATATATTTTTGTTGTTCAATTTAACATATTTCTTGCAGTTCAAAGTATCAAGTGTCTTGTATTTATCTTCCTTTTGATTTTTTTCTTGGATTGTTTCTTTAAACCATTTGGCATGGTTGGGCTTAAATAGGCCTTGCATGAATTGCCCAGTTGAGACCAACATAAGATGCTTACAGAGCCCACTTTAACCCATATGGGCATTCACGGTTGAATCCTGGTGCAAGCCCACTTTAAACCCCTTTAGGCAGGTGGGGCCCAAATGGGTCTGACATGAATTATCCAGTTAAGACCCATATAAGACCTTTACAGATCCTACTTAAAACTCATCTGGGCATCCACGGCTGGTCCCCATGTGGATCCTGGGTGCAAACCCACTTTAAATCCCTTCAAACTGGTGGGCCCCACATGGGTCTGACATGTATTACCCAGTTAAGACCCACATAAGACCTTTACAGATCCCACTTAAAACCCATCTGGGCATCCACGGCTGGCCCCCATGTGAATCCCAGGTGCAAACCCACTTTAAACTCCTTTGGGCAAATGGGGCCCAAATGGGTTTGGCATGAAATGCCCAGTTAGGACCCATGCACGGCTGCCCCCAATGTGGATCCTGGGTGCAAGCCCATAATGGGGCCCACATTTGCCGCCCAATAAGCCCTCATCTGGGCCACACGTCATTGCTGGCTGGGTGTACTCAGTTACAACTTCGCATTGACATACATATTTAGAATCGTCTACCTTTGCTTAAACCAATTGGAACATTTTACATGAATCACACCATTTCTGGTCTTGTGTAAGAGTATAATTGTTGTGTTGTTATACAGTAAGTCAGAGCAGCCTACGAATTCATTGAGTGTTGAAGCTGGCTTCTGCTGATGAAACTACAAACTATCTTCAGTGAACTTTATTTATTTAAATCTCTGACTCTGGGTCCTCTTCATCTGACAAATTGGTCATTCTTTGGGTTCAAACTGTAATTATCCATTTACAGCTGTGTAAACCCCTGATAAATAAGGGACTAAGCCAAAGGAAAATGAATGAATGAATGACTGAATGAATATCATATATTTTAGCTAATATTTATGGGGGTTAAACTCTGGAAACCCTGACTCTAGAACACTGAACATTGTGCAAGTTGTCTGAAATGACTCTTGTCAAACCGCACCCGGTCCAAAATAATGCTTGTTGACAAGTCGTGTTTACCACAATATTTAACTAATGAATTGCAGACTGTGGAAGACGGATGGCAAAAACGAGACGCAAACACATCACAGACGCAATGTCAGATGTCAGCGGGCCTGCCACGACTCGCAGAGTTTTTGGAAACTGATTGGAGATTGATTCTGACAGAAGTTAAATGACACTGAGCTCTGGTGACTTGAGCAACAATTCAGAAGCCACGAGTTTTGCCGTCATCTCCATCCAAGTCTGCAGGGAACACGGCGCTCATGGCTGTCAATCCTGGAAATCTATAATGCTATATATTGGACGAGGGATACATCTGACAAACTTTCAATCAGCTGAAAATGTTCTTCTCAAAAAAAAAAAAAAAAAAAAAAAAGTAGTTCACTAGTTTTATCCCTTAAAACTCATCTCTAAATTTAATGTAACAACCAAATTTCAGTGAAAAAAAAAAAAAACACTTCATGACCATGCATAGGAGTCTCCACCTCCATTAAGATTATATTTGAATTATCTGCCTAATATGTAAATGATCCATTTCCTCCACTCTCTCATGCCAGTTCATACTAGCTTCTCTAATATGCAAATGTTTTGACTCAGACTAGACTAATATCAGACTATCTGTTGTTGTCAGGGGCGCAGCTAGCAGTTTTGGGCCCCATGAAAAAATATGAGAATGGGCCCCCTACTACCAACCTAGCTATCCAAACTCTGTCTGCAATGTAGTTATACTGATGTATGCATTTTATATTGATTTTGTCCACTACTTATCAGTATTTAGTAAGAGAACGGACATGACTGTAGCTAGCAGATGATTTATTGTTCAAATAGAAGTACAAAAAAAAAAGGAACAGTAATCAAATATTCACTGAAAAGTCTACATTTCTAAACACACAAAACACCAATGTGTAACTATTTAAATAACTGTACTGCAATAGCGTCTCATACAATGTGCAATACACTTTGATTGAGGATTTTGTAAGCTAGAAGGCCAGGCATTTGGCACTTGGAATTTAATTTACTGTCAGGTGAATCAACAGACCGTTTCAAATGTATTTATGTTGTGTTTCTTTGGTTTGCAATGTGCTTGTTTTTGCACTCATTGTAGTATAATTTTGTGTCTTATTGATTTAGTGTATTGTGTGTCATTTGGGATGCAGTTATCCAACATGTGCGCATGATAGCTTCGCCCCTTCTGTTACGTGCTCAAAGCTGCGGTTGTTGAGTGTGTGAAGTGTCCATCATTACACACTTCTTTTTACCGGCTGAATGAGTACATCATCCGGGTGAATAAAGTGCATTATTGTTTGAGTTTTCAGAGTGAACGCACTACTTACACTATTTATATTACACAATGGTGTAGAATAGTGCATACGTATGCAATTTGGGACGCAGCTGATGTTAACCTTGAGGTCATCGCTGCTTTGACAGTTTACCTGACGATCGCACTCAACTCTCTTCCCACTACTGACGGACTAAACCATACAGCGAAAGGAGGGGGGTGCAATTTGACAGTGACAGTAGTGACAGACATGAGGGGCAGATATAAGCCGTCTTTTAATTTTTTATTTCTAATAAATTGCTTTACTTGTAATTTAGAGATAAATTCATAATTTAGATTACATTATAGTACTGTTATTAATTATAAAGCAGATCTGTGTGGGCCCCTAGAGTGCTTAGGCCCTTAGAATCGTCCTAACTTTTCACCCACTAAGCGGCACCCCTGGTTTTTGTGATATGGAAATCATCACCTTGGACTACCAAACCTTTCTAACCATACCAGCTTGTGCTACCTTCTCTAATTTGCATATTAGCCTAGCCTACACTTCAACAGACTGGCTCAAACTGAATGCTTTAACAATTATATTATTGGTCTTCACCTAACCAACTGCACAAGCTTACTTTAATATACAAATTAACCTCTGTCTCAGCTAAATCACACCATTTCATATTACTAGCTATAATATGCAAATTAACAGTCTCCACCAGCTCTGAATGTCTGTTCTAATATGTAAATAATTCTAATATGGATTACCTAATCGCATCACTTTGTGCTGCCTACTTTAATATGCAAGTTATAGTAGCCCAAATGCATCTGAACAGTCCAGTTCATCCTGTTTAATATGTATGTTAAACAGCTTTAATATGTAAATGTAATAATAATTTAATATTAATATTTTATATCCACAATTTAATAACTTTAATATGTAAATTAATCAATTTTACCAATCAATTTTATGTTGGCCTGATTGCTCTAATATGCAAACTAGTCTCAGTCTCTACCAAATCACATCACCTGGATTACCTTCTATAATATGCAAATGAACAGTCTCCACCTCCTATCATTTGCACCAGCCTGGACTATCTGTTTTAATACGCAAATCAACACCATGGACAACCAAGCTGTTCTCCTGACATCAGCTTGTGCTACCTACTTTAATGTGCAAATCATCCCCACCTGCACTTGAACAGACCAGCTAAGATTTTCTGCTATAATATGCAAAATAACAGCCACCACCTCCAAACAGTTGTCTCAGCTTTGGCTGCTTGCTCTAATATATAAAAATATCCTTTGTCTCTGCTAAATCACACCAATTAGATTACCTGCTTTAATATGCAAATTAACAGTCTCCACTCCCAACTCAGATCACCTGTTCTGACATGCAAATCACCACCTTGGACTACCAAACTTGTCCAACCATACCAGCTTGTGCTACCTTTTCTAATTTGCATATTAGCCTTGCCTACATTTGAACAGACCAGCTCAATCTGAATACTTAAATATGCAACCTCTAACCAATTGCACAAGTTTGCTTTAATATGCAAATAAGCCTCTGTCTGAGCTAAATCACACCATTTCAGATTACTTGCTTTAATAAGCAAATTAACAGTCTCCACTCCAACCCATTAAACCTCGCCCATTAGCCTCACCTACATTTGAACAGACCAGCTCAACCTGAATGCTTGAATATGCAAATACTGGTCTTCACCTTTAACCAATAGCACAAGCTTGCTTTAATATGCAAATTAGCCTCTGTGTCAGCTAAATCACACCATTTCAGATTACTTGCTTTAATATGCAAATGAAGTTTCCACTCCCAACCCATTAAACCAGCTTAGATCACCTGTTCTGATATGCAAATCATTAACTTGGACTACCAAACTTTTCCAACCAAACCATCTTGTGCTACCTTTTCTAATTTGCATATTAGCCTCGCCTACATTTGAACAGACCAGCTCAACCTGAATGCTTAAATATGCAAATATTGGTTTTTACCTCTAACGAATTGCACAAGCTTGCTTTAATATGCAAACTAGCCTCTGTCTCAGCTAAATCACACCATTTCAGATTACTTGCTTTAATATGCAAATGAACAGTTTCCACTCCCAACCCAGTAAACCAGCTCAGATCACCTGTTCTGATATGCAAATCACCACCTTGGACTACCAAACTTTTCTAACCATATCAACTTGTGCTACCTTCTCTAATTTGCATATTAGTCTCGCCTACATTTGAACAGACCAGCTCAACCTGAATGCTTGAATATGCAAATATTGGTCTTCACCTCTGACCAATTGCACAAGCTTTCTTTAATATGCAAATTAGCCTTTGTCTCAGCTAAATCACACCATTTCAGATTACTTGCTTTAATATGTAAATGAACAGTCTCCACCGGCAACCAATAGGACCAGCTCTAAATGTTTTGTTTTAATATGCAAAACAAGACCTCAGATTACCAGTTTGTACTGCCTACTTTAATATGTAAATTAAGGTATCCCAAATGCATCTGAACAGTCTAGGTCAGACTATTTAATTTGTATATTAAACAACTTTAATATGTACATTTAATATTAATTTGATGTTCATATTTTATATTCAGAATTGTATAACTTGAATATATAAATTAACAGTCGTCACCTCCAATCAATTTTACCATGGCCTAATTGATCTAATATGCAAACTAGTCTCAGTCTCTACTAAATCACATCAAATGGGATTACTTGCTTTAATATGCAAATGAACAGACTCCACTTCCTATCATTTGCACCCTCCCGGACTATCTGTTATAATATGCAAACCTACACCATGGATGACCAAGCTGTTTTTATTACACCAGCTACCTACTCTAATATGCAAATAAACAGCCATTACCTCCAATCAATTGCTTTGGCTGCTTGCTCTAATATACACATAGTCTTTGTCTTTGCTTAATCACACCACTCAGATGACCTGCTTTGATATGAAAATGAACAGTTTCCACTCCCAACCCATTAAACCAGCTCAGATCACCTGTTCTAATATGCAGATCACCACCATGGACTACCAAGACGCTCTGACCTCATCAAATTGTGCTAATATTGCTGTAATATTCAAATTAGCCCCTTTTCATTTGTACTGACTAGCTCAGATTGTTTACTTTGATATGCAAATTAAGAAGAGTCACCTCTAATAATTTATTTCCCCAGAATTGACTACTTCTTCTAATATGAATATTGTCCTCCCACTGAATCACACCAGCTTGTGCTACCTGCCCTAATATGCAAATGTATCTTTGACTTAAATCACACCACCTCAGATTAGCTGTTTTAATATGCAAATAAAGAGTCCACCTCCAACTAACTGCGCCAGCTCCAAATACCTAGTATGCAAAATCAACACCTTGGACTACCAAACTGTTCTAATCACACCAGCTTGTGCTACCTGCTCTAATATGCAAATTGGCCCTGCTTGCATTTGAACGGACCAGCTCAGACTACCTGTTCTAATATGCAAATTGCCACCTTAGATTACCAAGCTGCATACATCACACTTGCTTGTGCTGCATACTTTAATATGCAAATTGGTCCCCAAATGCATTTGAAAAGTCCTCCTCAGTCTCATTCATTCATTTTCTTTTCGGCTTAGTCCCTTTATTAATCCGGGGTCGCCACAGCGGATTGAACCGCCAACTTATCCAGCATTTGTTTTACGCAGCGGATGCCCTTCCAGCCACTACCCATCTCTGGGAAACACATTCATACATTCTCATTCACACACATACACTATGGACAATTTAGCTTACCCAATTCACCTGTACCGCATGTCTTTGGACTGTGGGGGAAACCGGAGCACCCGGAGGAAACCCACGCACCACGGGGAGAACATGCAAACTCCACACAGAAATGCCAACTGGCCTAGCCGGGGATCGAACCAGCGACCTTCTTGCTGTGAGGCGAACGTGCTACTCACTACTCCACCGTGGCGCCTCCTCCTCAGTCTGCCTGCTTTAATATGCAAATTATGAGTCTCCAACTCCAATCAATTGCACTCATTTCAGCTACTTGTTCTGATATGCAAATTAGCATCTGTTAAATCACACCACCTAAGACTACCTGCTTTAATATGCAAATGAACAATCTCTACCTTAAAACAATTGCGCCAACCTGACTAACTGTTCAAATATGCAAATCACAACCTTCGACTACCAAGCTGCTCTAATTATACTAGTTGTGCTACATATATGCAAATTAGTCTCCGATTTTATGACTGGCTGTTAATATGCTAATTAACAGACTCCACCTTCAATCAATGGCATTATCTTGGGTTACTTGCTCTAATATGCAAATTAGCTTGTCTCCATTCAGTTGCACATTCTTAGTTTACCTGCTCTAATATGTAAATGAATCTGTCACCACATCCAGTTAAATCACACCAGCTTGAACTACATGCTCTAATATGCAAATTATCCCCAACCTCCACTTAATGATGTACAGCATCTATGATGCCTGCAAAAATATGCAAATTAGCTTCTATTTTCAATTGATTTTAAAGGCTTTAAACTATCTGGTCTAACATGCAAAATAGCCCCTGACTCCACCTATTGACACCAGTTTATACTGCCTATACTGCTATGCAAATGAGGCCTTTCCCCGACTCACTCGCACCAGCTCAGACTAGCCACTTTAATATGCATATTAACAATTCGACAAATACTTTAAAGCAGATTAAATACAATAGATGTCTACATAAACAATATAAACATGAAAGTTGATAGTCAGATTTTGTTCCTACAGTTCAAATAATAAATTGAGTCCATCGTGCTAATTAAAACCACTGCATATTAAACCTATACAAACACAAACCATGATCTGAGACCCTATACAAGGTCTCTTTTAGACAATAAATAACAAGGTGACCCTAATTACCAGCGCCAAACCATTATAAAGGACATGTTATGTCTTATCTGGCTGATTTCTAACCATCTTTCCATTCAGACGCCGCTGAACATGGGTTATTTGCCTTCAAAATGTAATCATGCATGTAAATGTTTCACTCCCATTATAAGCCTTCTGAATACCAGAGGCAGTTAAACGATAAAGACTTCATGGGACACGATGAGGTTTCCCTCTATTCATTACCATCTATTTGTTCTGCACGATTGAGTACTTCAAGTGTCTGATACAGAATGTACTTTTGATTTCAACAGACAATCTGTGACAATTCCGTTTGACGATTGAGAAGAAAAATGCGGCAAAAGGTAATAAAAAAAAAAACTAGTCATATTGAAAATAGTATTAAAAATGTTTGATTGATTGACTCATTGATTGATCGATAGATTGAATTCCATTAGTATTTTCATCCATCCATCCATCCATCCCTACTGTGATAGAATCTATACAGTGAACCAACTTCTTATTTCAGGACGAAGCAGCAACCAAAAAGCACAGCAGTGAGTCAGCACCATGGACAGCACCTTACATTCCAGACAGGATCATAAACAACACACTAACCAGCATTATATTAAAAGTTATAAAATCCATTATCCAAAGTTACCAGCTCAGACAGACAAAAGGTTGTTCTTTCATTATTCTAATATGCTATTATATTAAACCTGATGCACAAAGGAAATTAAAAACATTGCTTAGTTTACAGTTTATAATTCGACATTCCATGTTTTGAATTCCAGATCTGAAACACGTATTCAGGACCACAGATAGTACCCTAAAGAAAAAAAGCAGACATTCAGCAGCATGGACAGCCATGCAACAAGTAAAGCAGGCATTCAGCATCATGGACAACACCATAAAGGGAAAGCTGTCCATTTAGCACCACAGAGAACACCTTAAGGAGTAAAGCAACCATTCAGCACCACGGACAGCACCGCAGAGTAAAGCTGGGCATTCAGAACCATGGACAGCACCATAGAGAGTAAAAACAGGCGTTCAGTGCTATGGACAGCATTCTAGAATAATAAAGTAATCATTCAGAACCATGGACAGCATCCCACAAAATGCAATACACGTTTAGGACCATGGAAAGAGTACCGCACCCTAAAGAGTGAAATGACCAGGGGCCTCATTTATAATCACTGTGGTTATAAAAACAGGCCCTGAAATATTTGTATGGCACTTTCTACGCAAAAGATGGGATTAATTAAAAAACCTTAATGGCCAAAGGTGCAAACTCTGACCACATTTTAGAGACAAAGCAGGGTCACACTTTATTTTGATGGTCCGTTTGTTGAATTTAGGTTACATTGCAACTAATTCTCAGTAGATTATAATTAGACTGTTAGGGTTAGGGGTAGGGTTAGAGTAAGTTGACATGTACTTGCAAAGTTTCTTATTGCCAGTTAAATGGAGAACATGCAAACTCCACACAGAAATGCCAACTGACCCAGCCGAGACTCAAACCAGCGACCTTCTTGCTGTGAGGCGAACGTGCTACTCACTACGCCACTGTGGCACCCAGGGGTGGTTTTGTTTTCTGAAATTATTCACTTCATTTTCTATTTAATTATGAGCTTTAAATACTGTATTTAGTGACATTTAATCTCAATTTAAGTGACGTTTTACTGGATTAGCTAGTCGCATGATCATCATAACCACTTTTGATGTACTAATAATATGAAGAAAAAAAATACTCATGTTTAAAATATATATTATTAGGGAAAAATGTGAAACGCAAAGTTTTGGTAGCTTATTGTGTCATTTATTAGGCAGCTCACTGAGCAGCACATTCAACTTTTCTTGGTCAGAATTTGCCCATTTGAAAGTTAAACAATTAAAACAAAATAATAATAATAATAATAATAATAATAATAATAATAATAATAATAATGATAATGTAGAGCTTGATAATTTTCCTAGCCTGTCTTTTAATAAAGTAGGCCACATTTGAATGTATATGCATAACAATAGCCAAATTATTATTAAAATGAACTTTAATATGGGCCGCTTTTGGTGCTTCACCCTTTTGTATTGGTCATCTTCTTTCTCTTAAGAATAAGGTTTAAGATTTACAATAAAAGTTCCTTGAAAAAGGTTTACAGAAATAGCAATATAGGTCAGCAGTGAAAGATGACTTAATTTACATCAGATTCTGCTTGGTCTTAAAGCCTTTAATGGGTTATTTTCACAAATTATGATGGCTTAGCAGTGAGAATCAGACAAATGACTAAATGTATAGGACAAATTCTGCTCCTTTGTAAGTGAGGGTGGGTCTTTTGACACACACACACACACACACACACACACACACGCACACACTCGCCTGGTGCTGTGACAATATATAAACAATTAAACAAACAAACGTGTAAACTATTTGTCACACACACACAAACAAAACTATGTCTAAAAATTGTTTAAACATCAAAAACGCAAACCTCACGCTAGTTTGTAACTTTTTGATTTAGTAATGTAAGGCTGTTTTTTTTTTAACTACAGCGGTTCTGAACTGTAGTTCTGCCGAATGACTAAAAGTTATCAGTATGATGGTAAAAAACTGTACATTCTAGTCAAAACCATCCTTCTGCAATCTTATACGAAAAGCGGAAATAAGGGCAGTATTAATAGCTTTAAATGTGGGAGAGCGTTGCTATTATGTGATTATATTGTATTGCAATATGGAGCCATTGAATGTTGATGTTAAATCAAAAGTAATTGACAAATATTTGAAAATGAGATGATTTAATGACAATAATTCTCTATGGTTACCACTGAATTAGTTACAAATAACTGTATGACACAATAAAACATGAAATGATAAAAACATATGATAATAATTGTACCCAGCCTAAATGTTAATTAAAGTTACCTGAGAGAGTGAGAGAGGGAGAGAGAGGGGGAGGGAGAGAGAAAGAGCAGGAGATGCCAAGGGCCAGAGCAAGAGAAGAAAGAGCCCAGAGCTGTGTTTTACCACCTATTTGTAACTTTCTTGACCATGTGACCAAAGCCTAAACACTGAGACATTCAAACTGACCAATCAACACGTGACTACATCATCAAACCCCCACAGTCCACAAAGCAGTTCCTGATTTCATCAGAAATTTGTGTGAGCCCTCTTTGGGGAAAAACACATGTTCTGCCATATAAACAAATGCATATAATAATTTTCATCCCTACAGTAACTAAAATGTATTAATTTGTATGATTTCATTCCTATTTTAGTATGATTTGCTCATCTCTCAATGATGGCAGGGTTTAGGTTAGGAGTTTGGGAACACACATCCGACACAACGTATTTCCAACCACGGCTCATTCTTAAAATATACAGATATACAAATTTCTGGAGAGCACCAAATACGTCATAGGAGGTGCATTTTTTTTTGTTGTTGTTGGTTTTTTTTTGCAGTTTTTGTTTTTGCAAATCCACCAGAGCTTGCTGTGTATGCTTTTTAAGATCTAAAATTTCTCTCACGAGTGCCATTCGCGCATGCTGTTCTCGTGTAAACCCACCAGAGGCCGCTGTTTACTGACTGACTGATCGATCAACTGACCCACTGTCCTCCTTCCCTAAACCCAACCAAAAGTGTTTTCATAAGCACCAGTTGACCCGATCACCCACACCCCTAAACCCGATCGACATTTTTAAAAAGAAATCCAGAATAGGAAAAGCCCCTGTCTGATTTTTACCACATTCTCACTCTGTTATTTACTTGCTTATTCTATTTATTTGGCTTCTGTTTTTGCCTTACCTGCTTTCTGGAACCGTTCTTAACTGGACTTGAACCCCATCGTTGTAATCAACTTCTCTCTGAGTCTCAAGTCCACAGACATACATAGTGAGCTAACAGGACAAACTGGTACAGTGGGAAAGCCGTCCATATGGAGGTAAGTGGTCAGCTGGTAATGCGCAACCTGTAGACGAATTGCAACCATACGTACTTCTTGCTACTTAACTCACGTTTTCCTATAATGTATATCAGGCTATGTTTTAAGAACAAGTCTATGTTGCATATTTCAGATTCACAAAAATGTGGACAGCGCCCTCTAGTGGATTTGCCATTCGAAACATGCAGGGAGACATACTCTGAGCAACGTATTTTACATTTTGCAAAAAATAGAACTAGGCTGAGGCACATACAGTATGTCAGATGAGCCTGGGGTACATAAAAGAGCTTAGAAAGCTAATATAGGCCTATCAGATATCCTCAGCTTTAACAATGTTTTTTTTTTTTGACAGCAGGGTCAATGGAATTTTACACCCAGCTCAACCCAGCTCTGACAGACTCTCAGTAGTGTGATGCGGCGTGTAAAATCCCGGCCTTTTCCAGGACAGTGGCTCCTCTTCGAGTCTGCTGTTGTCTAGGTAAGTGAAGTGGGCAGTTTTAATAAGCCGGGACATCGATTCCTCCTGGTCTCTTCTCCCCTGCTCAATGAGGAAGCAAACAATCGAGCTCTGTTCCCTCCACAACACCTTTCCATTCCATTAGCTCCACACGACTCAGAGCGCATTTCCCTCCTCCTGCCACCTGGGGTGTCAAGAACAGAAATAATGTGATCAAACCAGTCCTTTTTTTCTCTCTCCTGCAGAATGTCATCTGGCTGCTCTTTCGAGGAGCCTTTTTGTCTTCCCGTCACATATTATATGTAATATTCCATGACAATGTGCTTTGCGGAAAGAAGTACAATGGAGCGTAGCACTTAATGGAGGGTACGAGTTCTTGGCAAAACATCAAAAGGTATTTGTGAAAAACAACCAGAGGAGAGCTGGCTTTCCTTTCAGGGTTCAGGCAAGAGGGTTGTTTTGAAACGCGGTTATTTTTGGCGTTTACATTGGCTGGGCATGTAAGGGCAGTCGAAGGTGTGTGGTTATGTAGGCTGTGTCTTTGACAGAGGTTTGGACGTTTGTTTCAGGTCAGCATTTGATGCGGTCCCTGACCATGACCTGAATGTTAAATCAGACGCCTTCAGACATTTCCTGCTGGCTTTCAAGCAGAGCACAGGAAAACACACGCACACATGCACGCACACAACAGTGACTGCACCGACACAGCAACATGTTTGCTGACAGCATACTTTTCCTATGCCTATGGAATGTTAAGCATGACTCCAGTCAGTGTATATTTGCAAGTGGCTTACCCATATTTTTTGACTACTTATTCGGTAACACTTTATTTTGATGGTCCATTAGAGTATTAGTAGACTGTCTACTTGATATCTGTTGATACTGACATTTAACAGACATTTAACTGACTATAAAAAACTTTGCAAGTACATGTCCGCTTACACTAACCCTACCCCTAATCCCAACCCTATCTATCTATCTATCTATCTATCTATCTATCTATCTATCTATCTATCTATCTATCTATCTATCTATCTATCTAACATAGACTCATTCTAAAAATGTAGCCCTATACATTTCTGGAGATCATGAATTATGTAGCTAAAGCAGGGGTGTCCAAAAATTTTGGGCCGAGGGCCAGATGCAAAAAACAAAATGTTGTCCTGGGCCAAATTTTACAATTTCACAGACACGCATATATATATATATATATATATATATATATATATATATATATATAT
>CAIGQQ010004613.1:1837112-1851756 GCA_903798035.1 Danio albolineatus | reverse complement strand
CTATCTATCTATCTATCTATCTATCTATCTATCTATCTATCTATCTAATGCACATTTAACCAACTGAAACCTATGATAGGTGACCAAGGTTGTTCGTTCCAGACATAATTCAGCAATATTCTGTGTCCACTATTGCGATTATCACCACTGTATAGCTTTGGTTCTCCCTGTCAGGCTATTGTACAGTAAATGTTCAATTATGAGGGACTCGAGTGGATGTGAAGGCCTTATCTTGAGCCCCGGAGTCGGAGCAGATTGACACACACACCTCTCTAGGATAAATCCTTCGCACACTCCACCGGGGATAATGCGGAGATAAGATTTCCATGAGAAGTGAATCCCTGACTTCAGCTTTTCTACACTTCAAAAGGTAAAAGAGTGCTTAAAGGAAATGTGGCCTAAAGTACAACACTTGCTGGTATAGGGAGATAAATGATTCAGTAATTTTTCGGGATGTTTACTCAACATTGTCTTTAACTGAAAACAAGATATTTGTATGTGTGTTTGGCCATTTTTTTCACTTTGATTTCTGAGTTTACGTTATGCCGCATCAGCTTTTTCCCTCAGAATAACAACAAATATCAGTTAAGATTGATAATTTGATTATTTCAAACTGTTTAAAAATATGGTGCTTCAAATTACCGGACACTACTACTTTTGCCCTAGTATATCACAATCATGCATTCCCATTCTCTATCTCTGACACAACATTCAATCTTTGGAGGCTGAAAGGTATAATCCCTTTATAGGATGTATATGTTAATTACATTTTTGCCTTATTTTCTCAACTAAAAGATACATTTTCTCTCCTGCAACACACTTCTTTCAACATTTACAGATTAGAAACTATGCAAGTCATTCAATACTCAATTTTGAATCGCTGTCAGATGAAAGAAAGGTTTACAGGCTACTATTGGGCTCACTTGACTCGAAACATTTGATTTTAGATTTTGTTTGCTATTTTGTAGTTATTATGTTATTCATTTGAAGAATGCTTGGGAAGAGGAACTACGCATACAGATTGAGACTGACACATGGGAGGAAAGCCTCAGTAGAAATCCATTTTGCTCTATTAATTCCAGAAATCAATTATTACAATTTAAAGTAATGCATAGACTGCACTGAAATCTAAATTAAACAAAATTATTCCAATCATCTCCCCTACATGTGACTGGCGTAAGTCTGCTTAAGGCTCCCTGACCCACCTCTTATGGACTTGTCCAAAACTTTATGATTTCTGATGTAACATATTTAAATGGTTTTCTAATGGTTTTACCTCCACACCTAACACAGAAATTGCTATAGTTGGGTAGTCTCATTCTCTGCTGGATTATAATGTGTACATACAAAGCATCATACTTTATGGAATGATTATTGCTAAGGGTGTCATTCTAAAACTGTGGAAATCAGATTATTTTCCTCAGTTTAAGACATGGTTAACTTGTCTCACTCAAATATTGCACATGAAAAGAGTCTGTTAAGGAGTTATTGATAATCTTGATAAGTTTTTGACAACATATGGCAATCATTTCTTGATCACCTGGACCAATATAATGCGGATTCTGAGCAGCAGTGTAGTGCCCATGGTGCTCATTACCCCTTTTCATGCCTCTTTGTATTTTCAGTAAAACGTTTATATGCCCTCTGTTTTTATATAATAGCTTAAATAATTTTTAATTAGGGCGCCACGGTGGCCTAGTGGTTAGCACGTTCGACTCACAGCAAGAAGGTCGCTGGTTCGATCCCCGGCTGGGCCAGTTGGCATTTCGGTGTGGAGTTTGCATGTTCTCCCCGTTGTTGCGTGGGTTTCCTCCGGGTGCTCCGGTTTCCCCCACAGTCCAAAGACATGCAGTACAGGTGAATTGGGTAAGCTAAATTGTCCGTAGTGTATGTGTGTGAATGACAATGTATGGATGTGTTTCCCAGAGATGGGTTGCGGCTGGAAGGGCATCCGCTGCGTAAAACGAATGCTGGATAAGTTGGCGGTTAATTCCGCTGTGGCGACCCCGGATTAATAAAGGGACTAAGCCAACAAGAAAATGAATGAATGAATGAATTTTTAATTAGCTTATTTTAATTTTTTTTATTTTAATTATTATTATTACCCCTGGAGCACGTTGTATCCTGAGCAGCTGCTTGGTGCATGGAGGAATGGACAGCATGAGATTGATTCCTGTGACTCTCCAAGGACAGACAAATCTCGCTGACATCCAGCGTTCTCCAGCCTCCGGTGCCTACACTGCCGCTCTACACAAGACGTCTGGCCATAGGAGAAATGGTCGTGCCCAACTGAGCCTGGTTTCTCCCGAGGTTTTTTAATTCTTCACTTCTGCCAATTGGTGAAGTTTTATCCTCGCCGCTGTTGCCACTGGCTTGCATGGTTCAGGACTTGTAGAGCTGTGCATCGATGGATTTGCTCTTCAGTGTTTGGACTCTCAACAGTAAATACTAAACCACACTGAACTGAACTAAACTCAACTCCAACACTGAAAAATTAACTGACACTTTTTTAACTTTACTATAACCTTCTATGTGAAGCTGCTTTGACACAATCTACATTGTAAAAGCGCTATACAAATAAAGGTGAATTTAATTTAATTACCATTATCTTCTTTGTACTATCACACTTAGTGTATTGTGTATAACTTACTCCAACTGAATGAGGGTGTGAATTTACTGTTTTTGGTCAAAATGGTCCAGATTCTAATGGCAATCATTGCTTCCTGGAAAAATACATTCCCCTGTAAAAAATCTTGGTGTTATCTTTGACTCTGAGCTTAAATTTGATCGCCAAATTAATGCGGTTGTTAAAAATAGTTTTTTTGTTTTGTTTTGTTTTTTTTATCTTAGATATTTTGCCAAGCTGAAGTCCGTCCTCTCTTTCAGTTACTTGGAGAAGGTTATTTATGCCTCCATCTCTTCTCTTCTCTGCTCTTCTCTTCTCTTCTCTTCTCTTCTCTTCTCTTCTCTTCTCTTCTGGATTATTGCAACACATTGTATCTGGGTGTAAGTCAGGCCTCTCTGTTTGGACTGCAGCTGGTCCAAAACTCTTTAAAAGGCACAAAAAAAGAAGAGCACATCACACCCGTACTGGTTTCCCAGTACTGGCTACCAATCCAGTTTGAAATACAATACAATACAAAGTTCGGTAACACTTTATTTCGATGGTCCATTTGAGTATTAGTAGACTGTCTACTTAATATCTGTTGATGCTGACATTCAACAGACATTTAAATGAATATAAGAAACTTTGCAAGTACATGTCAACTTACACTAACCCCAACCCTAACCCCAACCTAACAGTCTACTTATAATCTAATGAGAATTAGTTGCATTTTAACTTAAATTTAACTAACGGACCATCCAAATAAAGTGTGACCCAAAGTACTGTTGTATGTTTTCATATCCCTCCATGGCCTGGCCCCTGAGTATATTTCTAAGCTAAATGACACACACCAACCTGTGAGATCTATTCACTCTAAGGATCAACTCTGTTTGCAAGTTCCACGATCATGCTTGAGATGTCGAGTTGATAGAGCTTTTTTCAGCAGCGGCTCCAAGACTTTAAAACGATCTTCCGCTCTCCTTAAGAACATCTCCAACTTTTGAGTCTTTTCAGAGGTCACTGAAATCACACACTTATTTTCTTTAGCTTTTAATCATGTGTTGTGAGTTTATGTTTTTTGGTATGTTGCATGTTTGCATGTTTTAGTTTTTTTTTTTTTTTTTAATGTACAGCACTTTGGTACCTATTGTGGTTATAGTTGAAAATGCTCTAGCAATAAACTGAGTTGAGTAATTGTTTTTACTGTTGTTGTGTTGCTTGGAAATTATTGAAAAATGTAAAACTAATAAAAACACTTGTTTAAAAAAAAGAATTACAAACAAATTACTTAAAGCTTAAAACTCTTTCCTTGAATTCAGGTCTCAGTTTAAATATTTCATATTTAATAGTAATCAGTGTCAAGGACAGTACCATATATGGTTATTTTGTCAATAAAAGGTAGTAGTTAGTATTTTTATTGCAATCCAGGATCATTCTGAAAACGCAGTCCTGAGTACATTTCTGGAGGCCGCGAAATACGTCACGAGAGGTATGTATTTTTGCACTTTTTGTTTTCACAGATCCACGAAAGACTGCTGTGTACACTTTTTGAGATCTAAAATATCTCGCGCGAGTGCCGTTCGTGTGGATGTTCTCACGTAAACCCACCAGAGGCCGCTGTCGACTGACTGTTGACTAAATGACTGACTGACCAATCGACTGACCCACCCTCCTCCTTCCCTAAACCCAACCAAAATTATATCTATTGACCCACCCACACACTTCCCTAAACCCAACCAACAATTTTCTAAAAAGCAATCCAGAAAAAAATAAATGGCTCCGTCTCATTTTTACCATGTTTTCAGATTTTACCACATTCTCACCCTGTTATTTACCTTTTTTTTTCTTGATTCTGTTTTCTGGATTCCCGTCATCGTGGTCAACTTCTCTCTGCGTCTCAAGTCCGCTGACGTACATGGCAAGCTAAGAGGACAAACTGATTACAGCGGGAAAGTCGTCCACATGGAGGTAAGCGGTCAGCTGGTACTGTCATACTGCCCCTTAGCGTTCGTTTAAAAAATGAAACGCATCTATACGTACCAGAAACGTACGTAGGACTACGTTTTCAGAATGAGTCTGTGTTGTTTTATTGTGTAGGGATGTAGAAAAAAGATATGAATGCTCAATTTGTAATGGTTAAGAACTAATAAACGTCCAATGTCTTAATAACATGCAGGTAATAAGCTACTAGTTAATAGTGCGTATTGGTACTTAAAGTGTTACCAAAAAATAAATAAAAAAAATAATGCCCTGTTTAAGAAAAGTCCCTTTAAATAACAAAATACTGTTGTAGATGTACTATGTTACTGGTTTTTATTGTCGTCTCAGATGTTTGGCCCTTCACAATGGTCAGCGCACCATTCTACTATCAGCTCTCAATGCATTCAATGCTATCTGCCAGCACAGCCAGCCTCCATTTATCAGAGAACAAGAGTCTGTTCTGCGCCACTATTTCTGGGAGACGTGTATTTTTGGTCGCTGCATGATAGTCATTAAGTCTTTAAATGTATCCCATGGTGCAATTAGCCCACCCACACAAGAGAAAAGCTCGCCGGTGATTGGTGTGGGATGTCAGATGTCGACCCCCGTAGTCTCCACCGCTGGCGGTATCAGCAAGTCGCACGTTTGCAGCTCAGCTTTAGATTACGACAATGAGAATCATCCCAGGTTAAGAGGAAAGGCTTAATAGACTTGATGCGTAAAACGCTTCAGCATAATTCGACGCTTGTTCAGAGGTTGAAGCAATTTAGTGGAGGTTGGTTGTTATGGAGGCTTGTTTCCACCACAGGATAAAAAAAAAAAAAAAAAACATTATAGGGTGATTGCAATTTACCTGAAAAGAACTTATTCATTACCATAAAAGTACAATTTCTAAAGCTGCACACAAGAGCCGGCGAAAAATGATCATTTCAGAAGAAAAATGTAAAAAGTTGGCACTAAATGTTGATGTATAAAGTGAAATAGTCCAATTATTCACTTAACTACTGGGTAATTTTAATTACATATACTTATGTTTGGGGTTAGAATGTGATTTAGGGTTTGTTAGATATAATTATGCCTAATTACTATATATAGTATATACACAGCACATTTCGGGAGTTGAAAAATTAGGAGTTAGGCAAAAAAAAATTGAAAGAGTTACATTTTTGGAGTTTAGTTTTAAACTCTAATACAATTTTGTGTTATGGGGTACTTCGGTAACGCTTTCTTTTACGACCCGCAAAGTACCGCATAATTATAGTGAAATAACGGTGTACTTTTCTGTACGTATAGTATAAGTATAATAAACGTACGTGTAGGTATAAGGAAACAAACTGTAATGCTTGGGTAATAAGATGGTTACAACAAGAAAACGTAAGTATTTTACGTTTTGGTAGTTTAGTGGCTAATTCGTACGAATTCATACGAGTTCAGTCGTACAAAAATGTACGATTTAAAAAAGGAGGCGTGGCACCCAACCCCACCCCTAAACACAACCGTCATTGGTTGATGAGCAAATCGTGCTGAATTGTACGAATTACATCGTATGAATTCATACGAATCAGCCACTAAAGAAAAAGTTACGAATTGCCATGAGATAGCTTTGGATGTTCAACACGCAAAAGACCCCGTAAGTATATTGCATTTATGGTGTACTTTTCTTTAAATATTGTATACATATAAAGAATGATGCAAGGGTGGTAACAACCTAATGCAACCTGCAAACACCTGTGTAAGTACATTAATAATAGTACCCTTATCCAGTGCTTGGGTTTTATATGGGGTGTTTAGCAGTGGTGGAAAGAGTACTGAAAAATCATACTCAAGTAAAAGTACCTTTACTTGCCCAAAAATGTAGTGCGAGTAGAGTAAAAGTATCTGTAGTAAATATTACTCAAAGTATGAGTAAAAAGTAGCCCTTTCAAAAGTACTCAAGAGTAGTGAGTAGTGAGTATTACGCTGTGAAAAGTTGATGCGTTTACAGAATGTTACGTTTACACATCCCAGCACAAACAACATGTTGTGTATTCTTCATATTTTCGTTCATTCCTTCCAACCTTCCTTCAATTATTTGTTTGTCTCTCCTTCCTTCATTCATTCGTTTGTTCCCTCCTTCCTTCGTTCACTCGTTCGTTCGTTCATATTTTTGTTCCTTCCTACATTAGGTCCTTTTCTTCATTCATTCGTTTGTTCGTTCTTTCCTTCCTTAGTTTGTTCAGTCTTTCCTTGAATTCTTCCTTCATTCGTTTGGTCCTTCCTTCCTTTCCTCCCTTCATTTGTTCACTCGTTCGTTCGTTCATATTTTTGTTCCTTTCTACATTAGATCCTTTTGTTCATTCATTCGTTTGTTCGTTCCTTCCTTAGTTTGTTCAGTCCTTCCGTGAATTCTGCCTTTATTCGTTTGGTCCTACCTTCTTTCCCTACCTTCATTTGTCCGTTCTTTTTTTCTTTCATATTTTTGTTCCTTCTTTCATTAGGTCCTTTGTTCATTCGTTTGTTTGTTCCTTCTTTCCTTTCTTAGTTTGTTCAGTCCTTCCTTGAATCCTTACTTCTTTTATTTGGTTCTTCAATCCTTCCGTCTATTCCTTGTTCGGTCCTTCCTTTTATTTGGCCCTTCCTTCATTCTTCATTGTTTAAGGCTGTTTGGTGATTTCAGTCATCATACATTCGACATCCATAATTTTCTAATGTCTCTGGATCATTGCGTGTAAAGATTTTGGACATCTTCTTGGAGATTTTTGTTACCAAAAGGTTTGCTGCATTTAAAAAGCGCCCTTGTCTTGAGGTTGTTCAGTATGATGTGATTTACTTTCTATTTATTATTAAGATTACTTTCTATTAATATTAAGAAATCACAGGACTGATTTTTCTACGTTAGACAATGACCATAGACAAGAAAGAAATAAAGTAGTGACTGCAGGTTGAAGGAAAGTAGTGGAGTAAAAGTACCGATACTGCACTAAACATGTACTCAAGGGAAAGTACAAGTACACATTTTTAAAACTACTCAATAAATTACAATTCCTGAGAAAAACTACTCAATTACAATAGTTTGAGTATTTGTAATTAGTTACTTTACACCACTGGTGTTTAGTAAATAAAAGGTTTACCCTTTTAATTAAAAAAGTTTACCCTTTAACTACAGGGAACAAGGAGGGAACAATGCTTATTAAGCTTATTATATGCTTATTATACCCCCTTATTAAGCAAACATGGTTTGTTCCTTTGCACTTTATAGAAAAGTAAACTGTAAAATCAATATACAGTACTTACACGATACTTTGCGTGTTGCATATCTGGTTGTAACCCCCTTATTACCCAAGCATTACATAATTGGTTGTTACCCCCTTATAACCCAAACATTACCCCTTTGCACTTTATAGAAAAGTACACTGTAAAATCAATATACTTACGCGGTACTTTGCGTGTTGCATATCTGGTTGTAACCCTCTTATCACCCAAGCATTACAGTTTGTGCCCTTATACCTACACGTACGTTCATTATACTTATACTATACGTACAGAAAAATACACCTTTATTTCACTGTACTTACGCGGTCGTAACATAAAGCCTTACTGATACTTCCTGCTGTGTTGTATTTTGGAGTTTATTCACTGATGTTCAAGAACATGCTTTAACTCCACATCTGAAGTTAAATGTTTAGAAAGTCCGCCATTACACAACTCTGCTGAGCAGCACAAGAGAACTGGAGTTAGTTGTGAGGTAGGTAAAAGTGTATCGTTATACAATCCTAAAAGCTTTTTCGAACTGTTGGATATTTTGTGACAGAAATGTGTTTTGCTGCAGCCGTTTTGTTTTGTACCGTAATGCTAGTGACTGCATGTGGCGAACTTAGCATCTAACATAAGTTAGCTTTTTCATTGAGGCTGTTTTGTGCAGTATTTTAAAAAAAAAAGTGGATGAGAACAAGCAAACGCTAGCTAATAATCTTTCCTTTCCCTGTGTTTCTTGAAATGTGTGTTCTGCTGTGAAAAAGAATTGGAACTTGATCAGATGAAGAAACCTGCTGTTCAGTTTTTAAATGGGCTAACTTACACAATGAGGTCACGTTTATATCTTTTATCCAGCAATACAGCTTTATCTCTGTAAGGGTTAATACGTGCAATATTGTTCATGGAATGCTTTGGATTGTAATATGATTCAGTCGTGATCGTGAAAGTATGCTGTTTTCAGCTATATATACACATTACATTTTTAGCCACACTAACATTAGCTGTTAAAAAACATTTATCGCTTTCATTACAGGTCAGAATGTTGATAAAAGTGCAATTTGGAGACAAGAAAGTTAAGAAGCAATATAAAAAATAGGTCTAATTTTGGTTGTTCATTCATTCATTCAGTCATTCATTTATTTTCGGCTTAGTCCCTTTAACAATCCGTGGTCGCCACAGCGGAATGAACCACCAACTCATCCAGCATTTGTTTTACGCAGCGGATGCCCTTCCAGCCACAACCCATCTCTGGGAAACATCCACACACACTCATTCACTACGGACAATTCAGCCTACCCAATTCACCTATACCGCATGTCTTTGGACTTGTGGGGGAAACCGGAGCACCCGGGGGAATTCCATGCAGACTCCACATAGAAATGCCAACTGACCCAGCCTGGGCTCGAACCAGCAACCTTCTTGCTGTGAGGCGAACGTGCTACTCACTACGCCACAGTGGCGCCCAACTTTGGTCATCTTTCTAAATTCTTTTTTTTTTTTCTGAATATCGAGCAAATTGTAACTTCAAAGCCAGCAGAGTTGACTGATTAAGGAGTATGATGAGATATTTTTTGCTGCTTTTTATTTCTGCAAAAGTAATTTTATATAATGTGATATGTTGTTTGTTTTATGCAATTTTACTTAGCCTATGGTTTCAGTTGGCACTGGCTGCCAACATGTATTAATTGTAAATGTTTTGCTGTCAGATTTTATGCTATGATGACAATTAATTTCAAAGTATGTCTGTTGATGGAATTTCTAAATCTAATGTGTGGATTTATGTAAATAAAAGGAGTAAGTGAAGAGCATTGCATCAGCTGTCATTTTCACAAAAATAACAACAACTTTTGTTTGATGTACACTTTAACTCTAAGATGTGTTAAATTTGAACAATGGTAAGGAGTTTATATTATACCCAAATGTAAAAGTACTCACTGTAGGATTACAATTTTAACTCCAGAAAGTGGAGTTTAACAACAACAAAAAAATGTGTTAAAAATCAACTCCAAAAGCAGAGTGATTTTAACTCTGCAGGGGAGTAATTTGATGATCACGCATGTGAGTTGATTTTAAATCCCAGGGAGTTTATTCCAAAGACCAGAATTAGTTGGGTATAATTAGTATCAGGGTTCCCACTCCTTCATGAAGCGCAGATTCAAGGACTAAATAGGCTATTTATTAAGAAATTTAATATTTATCATTTATTAGGAAATGAAAAAAATCCTACTTTAATAATAATATTAATGATGGTTAATATTATTATTATTAAGTAGTATAATGTTTATTTATGTTTTGTCTACGTTTGCAATTTGACACATGCAAACCACTGCAGAAATGTTCCAACCAACAGGCCCACGTCATATACAGTACAAATACTTAATAAATAACGTACTTTAAATTAAAAGCATTAACGCTGTCACGGACACACAATGAGAGTTATCTCTTTCCATCAATTTATTCAAACAAGTAGTGCATAAATCAGCAGGATAAGAAGGTAAGTGAAAGTCTTTGCTGTGGAGCAGGGGTATAGCTGTTTACGTTGTAAACGGATAGCTTTAAGCAAACATAGAGTGTAAAGTCACTTCCCTTAATGATAGCTGTTTTCATCCACAAGTTTGAAGGAATATCCACAGATTAAACGATCTCAGGAGAGGGGAAACATCCACGGAAGAAGGCTAGTCAAGGTGAAGGTCAAGGTGAGTTGAACCGTCAGACTGGGATCTCAGGGTTTATATGGGTAGTGCTGATGAGGTGAACCAGGTGAGCAGGATTAATATTCTTGTGATAGTGATTGGGCTTGATGAGAGGTGGCTAGAGAAGGGGAACCATGATTGGTGCAGAGGGAATATGCTGGTTAGAGAGAGAGTGGTAGGTGGAGCAGCAGGAACAAGCAGGGGATGTGACAAACGTGTGCTGTTTTTTTGTTTCCACAAGCTTTGGAGATTCAACATAAATTCAGTTTCTAAATAATAGATCACTTATAGCTTTTGTTATGAGCCATGGCTGTGTTCAAAATGAAATCAATGTTTTCAAAGTGCACTGCCAAGGGAGCGCAATTGTAAACATGAAAACTGCTGAAACTGAACTGTAAAAATAATTTGAAAGCGAATTACACATAAGAGAGATGACTTTAATGTTGTTTTTTTTTTAAATAATGCCAAGTTTAAATGTTAGAATGTTCTGAATGAATAGGGCATGGGGGGATAACTGGGAATAGAACACAGCGAGGAACTGTTTCTAACTACAACTCTAGAGATGTGGTTGCAAGCACACAAGTTTGCGACGCAGTTCATTGGAATGACGAATTTGGGAAATCCAAATCAACGAACTATCTTTGTTACGACGGAACTTGCAACCTTAGTTAGCTAATGATGGTTTTCGGAAATGCACCCCAGGAAAAGCACAGAGCAGGACAAAGAGGCAGAGCAAAGTTTACCTCCTATTTTGTCTCTTTCTTGACCATTTGACCAAAGCCCAAATACTGAGACATAAAAACTGACCAAGCAACATTTGACCACATTGTAAAACCCCCAAAGTCTACTTAACTAGACCCTGATCTTATCAGTATCTGGCTCTGGAATCTGTATGAATCTTCTTGGTGAAAAAGACATGTTTTGCTGTCTAAACAAATTTATTCATTCATTTTCTTGTTGGCTTAGTCCCTTTATTAATCTGTGGTCGCCACAGCGGAATGAACCGCCAACTTATCCAGCATATGTTTTACACAGCGGATGCCCTTCCAGCTGCAACCCATCTCTGGGAAACATCCATACACACTCATTCACACGCATACACTACAGACAATTGAGGCCTCATCCAATTCACCTATACCACGTGTCTTTGGACTTGTGGGGGAAACCGGAGCACCCGGAGGAAACCCACACGACCACAGGGAAAACATGCAACATATAAACAAATGTAAATGCTAACAAATGCTCTATTAAATCAACTCCATCCACATTTGTGACCTAATCTATTAGTGATGACTATTTATGACAACATAGGCTCATTCTGAAAACATAGCCCTATATACAATTCTGGAGATCGCAAATTGTGTAGCCAAAAGTACGTATGGCTGCATTTCATATTCAAAATGAATGTTACAGGGTGGTATGATGCCACTCCTTTTTGTGCTCACCAGCTGACTGCTTACCCCCATGTGGCTCACTTTTCCGCTCTTACCAGTTTGTTTAGTGGTTCACCTCGTATTTCAAGGAATTTGAGATGCAGAATGAAGTTGACCATAATGACGGGGTTCGAGTTCAGTGAAGAAGGGTTCCAAGAAAGCAGGTATGAAAAAAAACAAAGGGCAAAGATTAAAAATAAACAAGTAAATAACAGGGTGAGAATGTGGTAAAATCTGAAAACATAGTAAAAATCAGGCCAGGGCTTTTCTTTTTCTGGATTGCTTTTGAAAACACTGTCGGTTGGGTTTAGGGAAGTGGGTGGATGCTGGTCAGTTGGTGTTTTTTAAAACACTACTGGTGGGGGATTAGGGAAGGAGGATGGAGGGATTGGTTGGTCAGTCAGCCAGTCGACAGCGGACTCTGCTGGATTTACAGAGTAGGCGTAAACGGCACTAGCAAGAAAAAATTTGGGTAACACTTTATTCTGATGGTCCATTTGAGTTTCAGTAGATTGTCTGCTTAATATATGTTGATACTTTGATACTATTTAACAGATATTTAACTTACTATAAGAAACGTTGCAAGTACATGTCAACTTACACTAACCCTAAGTCTACTTATAATCTAATGAGAATTAGTTGGCATGTGGATCCAATGTAAATTAAATACATCAAACGGACCGTCAAAATAAAGTGTGACCAAAAATTGTGATCTCAAAAAGCAAACACAGCGGCCTCTGGTGGATTCGCTAAAACAAAACTGACGAATTTGGTGCTCTCCAGAAATGTATATAGCGGTACGTAATCAGAATGAACCTGGGTTAATTTATGCTTTGTAAATCCATTTATATACATTTATTTCCTCTCCTTATTTATTCTTCACACTTACTGCGTATTTAAATTAAAATACTGTCAATTTTTTAAGCTATAAGGATTTTTTACTTTACCTTTTTCACATGAAGTGTCAAATGTAAACACCAAACACAACAGCAAACAGTTTTATTTGCTAACATGAGGCATAAAAAATGTCATATTTCCAATTGTGTCCCTCACTAAACAGATTGTCAAGTGTGCCATGCCTTTCACAACCGATCTGTTTATTACATTTCAAATCCTCCAACAATTCACTTCATAATATTCTTAGCCTTATATTGACACACAAAAAAAGCATTTCTGTTTGATCTCCCAGTCGGCGTTTCAGCATATGAAATGTATTTATTCAACATTATGCAATATGCATCCGGGCTGCACATGGGAAACAAACTGAAAACGCTATCAACGAGGCCCTTGATGGTTGCTATTGTGTCTTT
This sequence comes from Danio albolineatus, assembly GCA_903798035.1. Taxonomy (NCBI): domain Eukaryota; kingdom Metazoa; phylum Chordata; class Actinopteri; order Cypriniformes; family Danionidae; genus Danio; species Danio albolineatus. Next base: position 1,838,501 of record CAIGQQ010004613.1, on the reverse strand, counting down.
GTACGTACATCAGCGGAGAAAAATGTCATTTTTGAAATTGCTTATGCATTCTGAAAGCTGGAAATGGCGTTCAGTGACCTGTGTATGTAAGAATGAAGAGTTTCTACATTGAGTTAATCTGTATTCAAGTTTCTTTTTTTAAGGTTTTCATTTTCATGGTCACTAAGTTAAATCAAAAAGCTAGTTCAACTAAATAGGATGAAAAAAAAAACAGTCATTATTCACTCCCCTCTGTATGAGTTCTTAAGCAATTCTGAATGAATAAATGAATGCTTCAAAGATTGCTCAAGCTGTTCTGTTCCATAAATCAAATTGGTAACTAAAGCTTCAAAACGTTCACTATAAAGGTATTGTAAACTAACCTGAATGATACGTTTTAAATGTATACAAATAATATTATATAATTTATTTAAAATACTTTATAAATACACTCCCTGGCCACTTTATTAGGTCCATCTGCTTGTTACCGCAATTTTCTAATCAGCCAATCACATGGCAGTAACTCAATGCATTTTGGCATGTAGGCCTTGTCAAGACAATCTGCTGCAGTTCAAACCGAGCATCTGAACGGGGAAGAGAGGTCATTTAAGTGACTTTGAATGTGGCAAGATTGTTGGTTCAGGTCGGGCTGGTCATTTCAGAAACTGCTGATCTACTGGGATTTTCACGCACAACCATCTTTAGGGTTTACAGAGAATAGTTCGTAAGTGAATGGGTGGCAAATCTGTGGGCGCAAATGCATTGTTGTTGCCAGAAGTCAGAGGAGAATGGCCAGACTGGTTCGAGCTAATAGATAGGCAACAGTAACTCCAAAAATAACCACTAGTTACAACCGAGGTATGCAGAAAAGCATTGAGACCAACCTTGGTTGAGTCCAACCTTGAGATGGATGGGCTACAGTAGTAGAAGACCACACCGGGTGCCACTCTTGTCAGCTAAGAACAGGAAACTGAGGCTACAATTTGCACAGACTCACCAAAATTAGACAATAGAAGACTGGAAAAACATTGCCTGGTCTGATGAGTCTCGATTTCTGCTGCAACATTCATATGGTAGGGTCAGAATTTGGCACCAGCAACATGAAAGCATGAATCCATATCAATGGTTCAGGCTGATGGTGGTGGTGTAATGGTATGGGGAAAGTTTTCTTGGCACACTTTGGGCCCATTAGTACATATTGAGTATCGTGTCATCATCACAGCCTAATGTTGCATGTCCATCCCTTTATGACCACAGTATACCCATCTTCTTATGGCTACTTCCAGCATGATAACTCACCATGTCATAAAACGTGAATCATCTCAGACTGGTTTCTTGAACATAACAATATATTTTGAAATATACAAACTTTATGGAAATTTTAAGAGCTCATAGCAATTTTAAGCAAAA
>CAIGQQ010004613.1:1800702-1832112 GCA_903798035.1 Danio albolineatus | reverse complement strand
ACAGAAGTGAATGTGGAGGATTGGCGTATCATATGCACGCCAAAATGAATTTTAGCGTATGCATTGCACGCAAAGTGAAAATGTAAACTCGTGTTATTTGTACGCAGATTGATGAGACCGGGTTGATCTAAACACACGTCCAATTCTTATGCCCCATGTGGTCCAAAACCTGACAGGAGGACAAATCTAAGCTTGTTTTTAATAAAACAAATTTAAATACATTTATAATGAATAATACTGCTAATAATAATAACACTATACAAATGCAGATAGTCATGAATAAACTTTAGGCAGTGGTCTTTATATTTATGTAGAAACTTATAATTTTTGTAATATTTTATTTCTTTAATTATTTTTCATATGTAAAGATATTTGTGTATTGCTGTACATCCTGCATGTATTAATGTGCACATTTGAGGTGTACAACTAACACGCTCTGCGTTGGACTTTAAACCTGCTTTCAGCTGGTCTATTGCACATTCTATTTTAGTTCCTCAAAATAGCAACGCACCAACAATGCACCTTAACCAGGGCTTAATTTGTGGCGGTGTTACGGTTTAACTGGTGACCATGTTAACTAGTGTCCCTTTTTTAGATGTAAGCTATTCACTTTTGCAGATTCGTCACTTTTTCACAGCAACAACATGCCCATAACAAATAAAAATACTTATTTCTTGGTGTAAATGTCATTGTAAACATTATTGATGTTTACAATGACAGCAAGAAGGTCGCTGGTTCGAGCCTTGGCTGTGTTTGCATGTTCTCCCTGTGCTCGCGTGGGTTTCCTCCGGGTGCTCCGGTTTCCCCCACAGTCCAAAGACATGCTGTACAAGTGAATTTGGTAAGCTAAATTGTCCATAGTGTATGTGTGTGAATGAGAATGTATGGATGTTTCCCAGAGATGGGTTGCAGCTGGAAGGGCATCCGCTGCATAAAACAAATGCTGGATTATTTGGCAGTTCATTCCGCTGTGGCGACCCCAGATTAATAAAGGGACTAAGCCGAAAAGAAAATGAATGAATGAATGTCATCAACTGTGTGGTCAAAAAGGTTTAGCACTCATATCATTCAACCTATCTAAGTGAGTTATTCAAATGTTAAATTGTTTCCATAGACCCATGTTAACATGTTGTTTACATGTACTCGCGTAAAGTGTTTTTACAAACTCTCCCGCTAATATTTTCTCTGAATACATATGACAAGACAATGTTTAATCAGTTGGTCAAACCATTTTTTTTTACATATGTTTTGACAATGTTTAATCGTTGTAGACTCATGCTAAGTGGTGCTTTGGACTCGTGTTATCTCGTGTCCCATGCTCACACATATACATAAAGATTTTACAAAAAATGAATACAATGACAATATTATTATGCAACATATTATGTCTAATATATCTAATATATATCATATTATGCAACAGAATATTACTTGAAAAATCGCAACATTTCGATTTATTATCTAGGTCACATCTGTACCACACTAGAAGCTATGAACATGATTTGGTTAATTGCGATAAAATTACAAAAAAGTTATGTGTTGAACAGTCTTTGGTAGCTCAGTTAGACAGATAATTGGATGTGTTATGATGTCTCTTTTCCACGTGTACGAGATTGTATATTTAGCCTGATTTTTAAGATTCTGTTCATAAAAGAAAGAATGGGGGGGACTGCAATTTATAACGCAGGCTATTTAGTGAAACATTGCTGTCATTTAGAGCTATTCTGTGAAAACATCAGCTCGTGTGAGATTTTTTAGACACAGGTTAACACGAGTAACATGAGTCCAAAGGCACAGGTAAAAATTAGTCTACAACTATGAAAAAACATGGTTTGACGAACTGATGAAACATTGTCCTGTCATTCAGAGCTATTCTAAGAAAATATTAGCGGGAAAGTTTGTAGAAACATGTTACGCGAGTACATGTAAACAAAAATAATATAGAAACAATTTAACACAAGTCCACAACCACAGCGGAAGCATATTTTGACTAATAAAAATATTAAAACAGATCATGTCCTCAGAAGTCATGAATAGCTCACTTAGATAGGTTGAATGATATGAGTGCTGAACCTTTTAGACTACACGAGTTTGAATCCCGTTGATGACATCTTAATTTATAAATAATTTTTTAGGTTAATTTTGATTATATATTATTCTTCTACACAAATATTAAAATCAATAATGTTAACAATGACATTGACACCAAGAAATAAGTATCTTTATTTGTTATGGGCATGTTTTGTTGCTGTGAAAAAGTGACGAATCTGCCAATCTGCAAAAGTGAATAACTTACATCTGGAAAGGGACAACAGTTAACACGGTCACCAGTTAAACCGTAACACTGGAACACGCTGGTACCTCATTTTACCGATCCCCCTCCTCAACTGCTTGCTCATTTTCACTTTCTTCCGTGACTCCCCAACTCTCTTCACTTTCTTCCACGACTCCCCAAACCCTCTTCACTTTCGTCCGTGACACCCATTCGCCTTACACCGCCAACCCCTCCCTTCCTTCACACCTCTCCATCCTCGGGTAACATGAAAAAATTACTGTTGCGCTGGTTTGAAAATAGCTACACGTTGTGGCAAACACATCTTGCGCCTTATTTTGCCAGGTGTATGATAGAGCCCGTAGACTAACTCTAATGTAATGTTCACATTTCTCCTATGGCTGAAAAACCAGATTTGAACACCAACTGTAAAAGAGTAAAATATCTATCTATCTATCTATCTATCTATCTATCTATCTATCTATCTAGTGTAAACATGCTAGTAAACATGCAATATGCTACATCCTAAAAAATGTAGCAAAACATGCTACAAAGGATAAAACTTAGCAGAATACCATTGCAAACAGCTAACAATGACTTTACCTCCACAGAGAATGCTTTAGCAGCTAGAAATCTGTCTAAAACTCATAAACACTTGAGGTTTTATTCTAAAGCAGGGGTGCTCAACCCTGTTCCTGGAGAGCCACCCTCCTGCAGATTTCAGTTGCAACCCATATCAAACACACCTGCCTGTAATTATCAAGTGCTGTCCAGGTCCTAATTAATTGGTTCAGATGTGTTTGATCAGGGTTGCAGCTGAAATCTGCAGGAGGGTGGCTCTCCAGGAACAGGGGTGCTCTGGAGTGTGCCTTTAACCAATCTATGTAGAACGAAAGCACCATGAAAGGATTATTCTGAAAGGTAACACCTTAATCAGAGGTAACACCTTAATCAGAACATTATCTCATTCAGAATAAAGTAAATAATTAGATTACTGATGCCTACTGTATATAAACGTACCCACTGACTACAAGTACCGTTATATCATCCTCTTTCTTCAGGACCTCAAAACAGCTGTCTTAGTCGCTTCTTCCCCTTTCTAAACTTGGGTCTGACCAAAAGGAGAGCTTGTCGTCGGAAGATTGATAGAGGTTTTCAGTGCCACAGACACAGTAATGTATCTCCAGCACCTGCTTCTGTGCTGTCCTGCTGAAGAAACCCAACATGAGATTATAGACGGAGGTTAATGGGTCTGTAGAGTTGAATTCTATCTCTTCATCCAACAAGGTCAAACACACAGCGACCCAGAAAAAAAAAGAGGTAAGCCAAGGAAGCGTTTCTGTAGAGCTGGTTCCTTAAGCTATCTTTATCTGTGGGCTGAGAGGAAGATGTATGGGGAGATATAGTGGTTAAAGATCTGGGTGAGTAACTGAAATGATTCAGTTGATCCATGAACATGAACAACGCGTCCTTGAGGAAGATAATTAACCTTAGCTTGTAGCGAGGCTGTTTGTGTGGAAGGGATGGTGCAGTTTCTTGTCACAGCTGTTACTGTGTTGTTCATAATGGTTTATTGACCACATCTAAGCATTCAAGATCGGAACAATCCATTTGATGATATAAAATACTTCACGATATGGCTTTAAACAATCAACAATAAGAGCTAATGCAAAAAAGGGTTACAGGATTGCCTCAATTAACCCTTTTATCCACTCTCTTGATTTGACCATAACTTTTTCTGTGTTTCAGCTAGCAGGATGATTTTTGGCGACAAATCTTATTTGGACATATTTTATCGAAGTCTTGGACATGAAACAACATTGCCTTTCATGCATCGTTTTGATTCATTTAACCCATTAGATAGGCCTGTGCCAAAAAAAAAAGCTTAGCTTATGGATTTTATATGGTGTATAACAGCAAATTAAAGTGTGTGTATGTGTGTGAGAGCTTGACAGTGACTTTGATGTGTCTGAAAAATCTAAATATGTGGTAACACTTTATTTTGATGGTCCACTTGAGTATTAGTAGACTGTCTAATTAATATCTGTTGATACTGACATTCAACAGACATTTAACTGACTATAAGAAACTTTGCAAGTACATGTCAACTTACACTAACCCTACCCCTAACCCCAACCTAACAGTCTACTTATAGTCTAATGAGAATTAGTTGCAATGTAAATTAAATTCAACAAACGGACCATCAAAATAAAGTGTGACCAAATATGCATCTCAGCTCTCAGAACTACATAGAGTAAACAAAAACACAGACAAACAAAGACATCAATTGTGGTTATAATGGAAGTCAACTGGGCAAAAACAGCCACCAACAGTAAATTAGGGACAATAAATGAAAATCTAACAATGCGTCAAAGCCCATGTTGTTACCAATATTTTACGTGTCCAAGACTGTGATAAAAGATTTTAAAAATCCAGTCCACAATTACTTTTTATATTGAAAATACTTCTTTTTTTGTGACATCATTTGTGAAATTAAAGAGTTAAAATCCTGTATTTTTTAAAAACATTTTGTAGTTTTGATCATTTTGACTGAGGTTGATTAATAGATTTATGTGAAAACAAAATGAAAAAAAAAAAAACCTGATGCATTTTTACAGTACAGTAGTTTAATTCAGTGGATGTTTTCATCCCTAACAAGACACAAGGGTAGTAAGTTTGAACAGTGCACAAGGGTTAAGCTATTGTTCGGTAAGTGATAAAACTAGTAAGAACATATTCTAGAATTAACAATGTATTATAAAACATTTGGACTAAATGTTACAATGAAAGCCTATATGCTTGAATAGATTACAGGGTGGACAATCCAACATAAATTTAGCTGCTACTCAGATAATTCTTATAGAACAATATTATAACATTAACTAAAATTTTCTGACAATAATAAATTAAAATAACGAAATTGATTAACTGATGCTAGAATGCGCAACGGGGTTGAAAATATCTCAATTTTAGTCATTGGAAGTTATTAGTAATATTTTTTTTGACAAATAATAATAAAAAAATACAATTTGCAAAGATAATAGGGTTACAAAATTTTGTTACTCAATATTGCGGGAAAGGAAATTTAAGAGCAGATGCTTTTTTATATTTTTCAATGACTATTTTTGGAGAACTAATATTGTGAGAAAAATATATTCATAGTACAAAACATTCATTCATTCATTTTCCTTTAGCTTAGTCCCTCATTTATCAGGGTTGCCACAGTGGAATGAACCGCCAACTATTCCAACTTATCGTCACCTTAGTATAAGGTTATATCTGACATGTTTGTCAAAATTGAGTTATTGACATTTTCTTATTAATTGACAACCTATTTACATTATGAGAATTTTTTTTAATAATTTGTTTACATTTTAGGATTTTTTTATTTAAAAAACAAATGTTATATACGTACTGTTTGCTAAGGGATGCAACAACTTTGGAGTTCAATATCTCGAAGTCATTCAGAACGCACACATGCCCTTACAATTCCAAGGTGACAATATGTTTTATGTAGCGGATGCCCTTCCAGCCACAACCATTTCTGGGAAACACCAATACACTCTTGCGCTCAAAACCAATTTAGTTTTGTTAATTCACCAATAGTGAATTCTATTCTCAATAGTGAGTCTTTGAACTGTGGGGGAAACCGGAGCACTTAGAGAAAACCCAAGCGAACATGGGGAGAACATGCAAACTCCCTACAGAAATGCCAACTGGTCCAGCCTGGATTCAAACCAGTGACCTTCTTGCTGTGAGGCGACAGTGCTAACCAAATGTTAACAAAATGTTCAAAGTACAAATACAACAAAATATTCAATAAAATGCTATGCTAGTGTATAAAATTCAACATAAATTAAGCTGTTAGCCAGAAAGTTATTCCAACTTTGAGAGCAGTATTACAATATGAATGATAATAAAACAGTCTGACAATAATCAAATAAAAGGAAAACTGATGCTAGAATGGGTAGGGTTGAAAATGTAGTTTAAATCAAAGTATTACTACTGTAGAAACTTTGGGAACACTCACAATTAATTTTGGTGCTTGTTCAAACTAATTATTTGAAATGAGTTGAAACAACACAATTCTAAAGGTCTGAGACAACTTAATTATTTTATGCTACTTAAATTTGTAAAAACAATTAAGTTGTCTGAATCGATTTGTGTTGTGACAACTAGAAGGAATGCTGCTAGAAAACAAGCAGGGTTTCACTCAATTCATTCATGTTGTCCCAAAAGAAATCAAGTAAGTTAACTTAACAAATTGAAGTGGATTGAACATAAAACAATTAAGTTTCCCCCCAAAAAATCTCACTAATTGTGATGTTTAAGCTCGTTTTAAATAAGTAGTTTCAACAAGCTGCAAAAATCTTTTTTTGAGTATAGTTGGACAATTGTTACAACCAAAAAATAAAATAAAACCATAAATGCATAAATAAATAAGTAAATAACAGTGAAGCTGCTTTTGTTTGGTACAGTACGGGTCATCGTGCATCTGGTTGCTTCAGTTAAACTTAGCTCGGATCTATCACATTATGGTAATGAAAAAGCTACCTTGAAACCTCACATGAGGTGGTACTAAAAAGTACCAGGTTCTAGGTATGCAACGCAGTGGTGCATGTGGAATTTGTAACATTCATTCATTCATTCTCTTTATGGCTTAGTGCCTTTATTAATCAGGAGTCGCCACAGCGGAATGAACCGCCAACTTATCCAGCATATGTTTTATGCAGCGGATGCCCTTCCAGCTGCAACCCATTACTGGGAAACACTCACACATTCTCATTCACACACATACCCAACAGACAAATTAACTTACCCAATTCACCTATAACGCATGTGGGGGAAACCAAAGCACCCTGAGGAAACCCACACGAACACAAGGAGAACATGCAAACTCCACAGAAATGCCAACTGACCCAGCTGAGACTTGAACCAGTGACCTTCTTGCTGTGAGGTGATAGTGCTATCCACTGCGCCACAGTGTCACCCGGAATTTTTAACATTTTTGGTAATTAAAATAATATTAAAATATTGTACTGCATTAAAAAACTGCATCTACATCTAAAAGCTTCCTACCATTCATTTCATATTAGATAATATTCATAGGGTTTGTACATCTCATGCTCTATAGTAATTTGTACCCTCATTTTCTCCATGCATCATGGTTGCGCAACATGACACACAAAGGCAAAGAAGCAGAGCAAACAGAAGTCTGCAAGCTGGATAAGTGCATTCAAGAGCTTGTCATAGGAAGTTGGTTTGTGCCATGATGAAAGCCGTTCCCTGAAACAAACCCCATCCATCAGCGCATCCCCAGAGTCCAGGACAGAAGCGGCGTGCGGATCCTCAGCTGCAGCTCTTCAATGGCAGACACAGAGGTGTGTTAATGTTAGCGCTGTCCTAGTTTATGACACACGGATTCTGACAATTCAACTGTGTGGTACAAAAAAAAAAGCTAGTGAGGGAAAACAACAGTAGATTATATTATAGTAGATTATTGGACCCCTGTTTTTAATGGCGTTATTCTTAATGTATTTTTGAACATGAAGTGAAGGTGGGGAGGGGTGTTGTCATGGCCGACGGTGACAGAGGGGGAGGGATTGGTGTCATGGCAGGCAGGGTGGGTGGTTGTCACATACGAATTGGGCCCCCTAATAGTAACTCCTGGGCAGCACAGTGGGTAGCACTGTCAAAGCAGGTCGCTGGTTCGAACCACGGCTGGGTCAGTTGGCATTTCTTTCAAGACTTCACACTTAGCTGATGATTGATTATAAAGCTTGTTTGGCATGCTGTCCCGGGAGAGAGCCGTGAGCTCATAAGATCCTCAAGCCCGGGGCTCCCTCCTGTTTGCGAGACGAGAGGGGAGTTTGAGCTCAGGTAGAGTTCTCGAGAACTCCCCTGCTGTAGTAGCTAATGAACAGATAGTGATTCCTGTTAAGAGATAAGTACTTACTAGGAGCATGTCTATGGTGCTGATTTGGGTTGTGGGAGGAATCCGGGGAACCTGGGGGAAACCCACATAAGCAGTGAGGAGAATGTGTAAACTTCACACAGAAAGTCGGCTGGCATGGTAAAAACTAGAATCAGTGATGTTCTTCCTGTGAGGCAACAGTGCTAACCACTGGGCCACCATGCCACCCATCTAGGAAAGGAGGAGGAGTAGGGGTGGAAGGGGGGATTGTTCAAAACGAAGATGGCTGTGATTTGGAGCATAGGGTATTTATAGTTTCTTAGGAATCATCTGATTGGTGAATCATATATTGAATAACGCGGGACCGGCTGCAAGAATCATAAGCACGTGATCCAAGCACGAAATTAGTTTATAAATAAACTTCACGTGTGAAGTTTGCACGTTCCCCGCTGTTCATGTGGGTTTCCTCCGGGTGCTCCGCTTTCCCCCATAGTCCAAAGATATGCAGTTTAGGTGAATTGGGTAAGCTAAATTGTCTGTAGTGTATGTGTGTATGTCCTGGTCCTTCAGGTTGGGGGTTGAGTGTTGGGCTTACGACCCACCTCATAAAAATTAGATTAAACAAAAACATGGTCGGCTAAATATCAACTTCAATATAAATGGCCCTGGGAGTAAGTAAGTAGTAGTAACTCCTGAGGCCCCTAAAATGCAAGGACCCTTATAGAATCTTTCTAACTTCCCCCTGCTAGCAATGTCCCTGCTCTGTGTAGCTATGTAAGCTATGAATTAAAAAAAAATCTATATTGTAAAGAAGACTGCATGAGTGTTCCAGACATTTTAACAACCTAAATTAAGTGTTAATAAATGAAATTTAGGTTGAGCTAATATTGCACTGCCTTTACAAAAGTAAATAAACAGATACTTTAAAGTTCATACACATTTCTGGTCATGGCTCCGCAAACACATTTTATTGCCTCAGTGTGCAATGACGAATGCTGGTGGTTCTTTAAATAGTCCTGGTTATTATAGCCTGAAGTATATACCCCAGATAAGACAAAAAGGTGAACCTCTGCTTTCATGCACCTCAGGACAGATGAACACCAGTTTGAGCAAAAAAAAAAAAAAAACCTCCGTCCTCTAAACTTTAGGCAACTGTGATTCTCATTTCAAACAGTAACTGTCTCTGACATGTGCCTCTAATGGAATTTTCAAGCACTGGGGCATTTTGCCCCCCCATTTCATTTGTTAAAGTCAAGCCTATAACTTGCACAGGTTGTGCTTCGCGGAGCAAAGAGGATTTCTAATCTTTAAACAAGGAAAGTTAAAAAGCTGAAGAAAAGTGATACATACCTATATATTTTCTGCCTCTTCTCTCGTTGGCATTAAATTTACCCCGTAGCTCAAGCATAGATGGCGGTGATGAAAACCTAGAGCAATTCTAAAGGGAGATTTCCGACTAAATCTCATTTAAACTTCTGCAGCATTTGTCATATACACATGATCATTCTTGTGTGCGACATCTCAGAAGACATGTTCAGACAATTAAATCACATAACTTTAAGGTCATAGTATCTTAAAACATGACTATCATCATCAGTCCAGTGAGACCATATGATAACAACCTGACTTTTGCATTTACTTGCTTGACAGTAGTGGATTTAGGGCACTTACACACGAGAGACCTCTTTCAATATGTTGAGTTCTGTGGGGCTTGTGCATCATAGGGACTGAGGGAAACAACTGTGAGTGTGACTGTTGGGAGATAAGGGGAAAACGAGGTGAAACTTTTATCATAAAACAACAGGCGAGTAAAAATAATCAACATAAATGTCCCAGACCTGGTCCTCTCTCAACCTTTGTTTCTCTTTCCTTCTTGTATCCTTCCACAGTTCCTCTATGGGACCCAATCTACTCCCTTGGCTTTTGACTCTCTCCACTTATCATGTATACCCCTTTGTCCCTTGATAGCGTTGGGGAAAAGGACAGATTCTGTCGGGGAAATGACACAGAAGGATGAGAGAGACATAGGCGAGAGATGAAAGAGAGGAAAAGTGTCATTGCTCTGGTCCCCCAATGCCTCAAGCAGCTCACAGACTCTCACTCATGGTGGATAACAGTGCTGCTAGATGACCTCCATTTGATGTTTTTTTTTACCATTGTATTACAGTATGTCTTGCAGTGGCTCCTTTGGCTATGAGTCCCGATTCCTTCACTCTGTGATCCCTATGCATTATTGCAGATGGCAGCAGGCTTTGACCTCTGGTGAATGGTAGATGCTTGTCCATCGCCTCTTGGGTGGCAGGTGTCCCTCCATGTTTTGGCAGATGGCGTCAAGTCAAACCATTTCCCTGACAAGCTCTTCTAACACAAGCCTTGAGCATTTACTGCAACTGACTTTTCTTTCTCCATCCTTGGCACCACAAATTCCCCTACAGTCTCCAATAGTGTCCCTTCCTTTATTCCTTGCTTTAGGACTATTTTTGGATGGCTTGATGATAAGGGAACAAGGGGGAGGAACCAGTCAACATTGAGCATCCAAACAAACAATCACTCATTTTCATTTTGGCTCGTTCCTTGCATTGTCATGGGTTGCCACAGTGGAATAAACTGAATGAACTACATCTATTGCACATGTTTTACCAATGGATGTCCTTCCTGCCAGAGCCCAGCACTGAGGATTGTAAACACACGCTTTCTCCCATTAACTCAATATGGCAGCTTTAGCTTATCCAATTAACCTGCATCACATTACCTTGGACTGTGAGGGAAACAGGAGCAAACCCATGAAGTGATTTTGCCCAGTAGAATTCAATCCAAGTAGAACTCAATCAAACAGCAACAAAAACTTCCCCGAGTGGGAAAACATCACTAAAACACAAATAAACAAACAAACTTTACTGGGCTGTCAGGGAGCAGGGCTGGACAAGGCAAGACACAACAAGGCAAGACTGGAAACGGCGATGAGCTGGCACAGGACAGCAGACATGAGGAGACTCTAGTCTGCTGAGGAGAAATTAGTTTACTCATTTGCCGAGAGTTCACTTGAAACTACAGCACGTGGCAACAAACAACAGCAACACAAACAGAACACAAGACACTCACACCAATCCCAGCACCAACCAAAAAACCCCAACTTGACAGAAGTGCCGAGAACGAAACACCATGCCACGAACAAAACAACAAGGACAAGCGAGCATGTGTGAACCACGCTGTTTGCTATGAAACATAGATGGTCTAGGAAAATATCCCACTTGGTGAAATGCCACTAACCAGGAGGACATGCAAGAAGAAGCAGGTAACCTGTCAGAGATTATCAACATGTCAATCATGTGCCAAGTCAACATAATGTAACCGATGTAAATGTCTCAGGCATGTCCTCTCTCGTCTCCCATTGTCTTCGCTCCTTGTTTTATCCTTTCCTATGTGGGATTCACATTACCACTCACTCCACCACTCCATTCCCATGCCTCTTGACCCTGTCTCACTGTTCTCATGTAGTTCCATTACCTCTCACAAGCCTGGGGGGTGGGGGTAGGTAGAAAGGAGACATACGGATGAGAAGAGACAAGGTCAGAGAGTAAAGAGAGGAAACGTTTCTCTAGTTCTCTGGTACACACTCCCACTCAGTCCTTCACCAGATAAGAAACCTTCCCTTGTGGTGCATTTTGGAGCCACTGGATTCCCTTGGCGGACTGATTTTTATCCCCCAATCTTCTGTTGGCCAATGATCAATTCTAGCTACAGGTATCCATCATCTCTCATATAGTCTTAAAGCTGGGTTTGTTCACTCCCCCCCAAAAAAAACAGTTTCATGCCTTGAATTCTCCATTCATCTTCAGAACACAAAAAAAAGACATTTTAGGTTAAATTTGAGACCTCTCACATCCTATATAGACAATATCGTCCCTGGCTGGTTCAAATTCCATAAAACCAATTTTCACAACATTCCATGTGACTTCATGGTTCAGCTGTAATCATATGAAGCTCCAAGAACACTTTTGTGTGCCAAGACAACTGTAAATTTGACTGTTTAAATATATATTCTCTTCCTTGTCAGGTCATCAGGGTGCACATTACTGCTACAGGCAGTACTACATAACACAAAACAAATGTCAGAAGTGTCATATTGTCCATAGTAAACGCGCATCTGATACCAAAAACATTGTTGTTTGATTGATGGACAAAAGTGTTCTTGGAGCTTCAAATTACAATGAAGTCACATAAACGGACAGGCAGCAGCTGGTCAAGCTGAGCAAATCCTCATCCAGGACCCACACAATCAGCACTGGCGCCCCCCAGGGGTGTGTCCTCTCCCCTCTGCTCTTCTCTCTGTACACGAATGACTGCACCTCAAAGGACCCCTCTGTCAAGCTCCTAAAGTTTGCAGACGACACCACCCTTATTGGTCTCATTCAGGACGGTGACGAGTCTGCTTACAGACAGGAGGTTCAGGAGCTGGCTATCTGGTGCAGTCACAACAACCTGGAGCTGAACACGCTCAAAACAGTGGAGATGATAGTGGACTTCAGGAGAAACCCCCCTGCTCTCCCCCCACTGAGCATCATGGAAAGCACTGTGGCTGCAGTGGAGTCATTCAGGTTCCTGGGCACCACCATCTCTCAGGACCTGAAGTGGGACACTCACATTGACTCCCTTGTCAAAAAAGCCCAACAAAGGCTGTACTTTCTTCGTCAGCTGAGGAAGTTCAACCTGCCACAGGAGCTTCTGAAACAGTTCTACACCTCCATCATTGAATCAGTCATCTGCACTTCAATAACTGTCTGGTTTAGCTCAGCTACCAAATCTGACCTTCGAAGACTACGTCGAATAGTTCGGACTGCTGAGCGAATCATTGGTACAACCCTCCCTACTCTCCAAGAACTGTACTTATCCAGAGCGAGCAGAAGTGCGGCCAAAATCACTCTGGACCCCTCACACCCAGCACACTGCCTCTTTGAACTGTTACCTTCTGGGCGACGCTACAGAGCGCTGCGCACCAGAACAGCCCGACACAGAAACAGTTTCTTCCCCCAGGCAATCCATCTCATGAACACTTGATGATAATAATCGTGGAACCAACATCACTGTTTGCAATATACTTTTTACACACACATACACTTATTTAACAACACACTTTACATGCCAATTTGCACATAACAAATACACTTGTCACACACACATACACTTATTTAACAACACACTTTACATGCCAATTTGCACATAACAGCTGCACATATAATGTTGTATATAGTAATACACCTGTACATACACACTGTAAACCCAAATAAGTAAGCAGAACTCAAAAAATTTGATGTAACTCGTTGCCTCAAAATTTTTAAGTTCATGAACTTAAAAATTTTATTTTTCAAAACTTAAATATTTTGATTACATGCTACATAAACCTTTTCATTACAGTTAAATTAAAACTTCTTATGAAATCAACTTAAATATTTAAAGTTACAGTGACTTAATGCCATGAGAATGGGAAAGCAATTTTTTTAAGTTAACATTACTCAAAACAGTAAGTACACAAAGAACCACTTTTAAGTTGAATCAACTCAATTTTTATTAGTATCTTTGTCTTTTTGTTTAAAGTACAAGTAACTCTAAACATTTAAAACACAACATTCAAAATTGAAGCCTCAAAATTAAATGTGACACTCCAGTGTTAATTTAAAAGACAAAAACAAAATCAAATAAAAAATGTGTACTATTGGATAAAACCTGAGAATCAGATTAAGACCACACCTTTAACATTACAAATTCACGAACCTGCATTAACTTTTACAAAAACATGAAAATTTAAAACTAAATTACCTGTATGGTTACCAAGTACTACCCAGCTGTACTCAACAACTCTGTACAAGAGCTGTTTTCATGACAAATAACATTAATAAATCCAAAAGGCACAATGTGCACATTGTGGTAGAAAAAAAAATGCAGAAACATTTTAAACATTTTTTTTCTTCATAAAAACAAATTATATTGAACTACTGAGGAACTCGCAGGCCTTGGTAATTGTTTCAATAAATTTCTACATTCACATCAAGTCATTTTTGAGACTCTGCAACTTGGGTGACAGTTTACCTTCATCAAGACCAAGTAAAATATTTTGAATAAATTCAAAAGTGTTGGTCAGCCCCCTGGGATAGTTGAGGTGTAGTGCATAGATCAGTCCAAACATTACCAGGAAGGCATCAGCATATGTATACATATATGAACTTTGGTAACACTTTATAATAACTACACACTATGAACCATTTATTAAGCATTAGCAAATAGTGAATTCATTATCTGCTAAGCATTAACTCTACGTTAATAAACATTAGTAAATAGCTTATAACTGCAGCTACAAATGCTGTATTCCTGGTTTGTAAACACATTTATAATGTGCTTAATAATTATACTTTCATACTTTGTTAATGATTTGTTTTTCATTACTAAATTAAGTTTTGCATTATTTACAAACCAGTTATTTAAGTATAGTTAGTTATTTTTTAAAGATCATTCAGAATGAGTATGTAAATGATTAATAAACTATTCAAATCAACATTTATAATTCTTATTATTCAGGCATATAATAATAGTTTATTTGTATGTTAATAAATGCTTTATTAACTCAACTTCATGCAGTTTTGTTACCTCATCTAAAGTGAAGACTATTTATGCTTTATAAATCCCTTACAAATGACAATTAAAGGCTCCATTATATTCTAAACCAGAAAAAAGTACATAAACGACATTATTCATTCCTATTCGTTTGAAGATACACAAATGAAACTATCAAATAAAAAATTTATCTTTGTAATCTTATCTAAAATAAAATTACTGTACATTTTAAACATTGCATCCTTTTATATTGTTAAATTATTATATATTTGTTGTTGTTTTATCCATTTCGTCATATTTTGACACTCCTGTTATTCAGCAATGTTTAAACTTTACAGTAATTTTACGGTTTAGATTGCAAATGTATTGTTCATTTGATACTAATCCTTTAATTGTCATTTGTAAGTGATTTATAAAGCATAAATAGTCCTCACTTTAGATCAGGTCACAAAACTGCATGAAGTTGAGTTAATAAAGCTTTTTAACATACATAGTAACCATTACTATATGCCTGAATAATAAAATATATAAACATTGATTTCAATAGTTTATTAATCATTTACAAACTCATTCTGAACGATCTTAACAACAACCAACTACTCTTAAATACAAATGGTTTGTAAATAATGCAATACTTAATTTAGTAATGTAAAATAAATCATTAACAATGTATGAAAGTACAATTATCAAGCACCATACAAATGTGGCTATAAATCAAGAATAGAGCATTTGTAGCTGCAGTTATAAACTGCTTACTAATGCTTATTAATGTAGTGTTAATACTTAACAAATAATGAATTCACTAGATGCTAATGCTTAGTAAATGGTTCATAGCGTGTAGTTATAAAGTGTTAGCGAACTGTTTAGTGTGGTGGTGTGATGTTTTTTTTTTTAATAAATACTCACCATGCAGGTCCTTAAAAATCCAGTGATTTCCTCACGTAGATACACAGGAAGGACATGAAGAACAGTGACACGCTTGGTGTGTATGTCATGGAACTCCTACAACAATAAAAACAAAACTGTATATAATTGAACTGGAAATGTTAAACAATACAATCAGATATACAAAACCAGAAAAATACCAACAAAAGAGTTCAAAATGTTTTAGTGTTGTAGTGTTCAAACTACTAAAGTGTTGTACTGTTCAAAGTTCATCTGAATCAATTTTTTTCAAACGTTTTCAAACTTTCAATCTTATAATAAAGTTTTAGCCTATAAAACGTACAACAATGTTTTTACCTGTTCATCATGGATTCTTAAGATTTCAGTTAAAGTATCTGATGTCTTCCTAGTTCTGGCTGCCTTCTGTCTGAACAGGGTCATCAGTCTAGGAAGATGTCGGTCAAGCTCAGAATAGAATGTGTTGGGCAGGTTCTGGTTTGTAATCCGTTGGAACTCTGCATACACCTACATTTTAAAACAATGACAGACAAAGAACAGCCATATTTATTATGAGATCCAGATTAATCTACTACCCCTCACAGAAAAAAAGCCTCTGAATGTGGTATGTTATCAAGAAAGCAAATACAGAAAAAAGTGTTACCCCACATCACCTCAGATTCCATTTTGAGTGAAGGCCAGAGTTCCATTAGCTCTTTTACTGGTGGGCATGTCTTCACAATGGTCTGTTGCCGCAGGGCAAAGGTTGTTTGCATCATCTTTTTTATAAGTGGTAAGTTCTTCTCGGCTTTCTTCATTTCACCAACCATTTTCTGCCTCAACTGTTCAAGAGTTGAGGGATTTTCTCCTTCGGGAAAGTTGGGCAAAAAGTTTACTTTTGCTCGTTTGGGTCTTTTAATATTTGAACGTGAAGATTAATTGTCAGGATTCATTCTGCTTCTTTTTCCAGCATTTTCCAGCATGAGATCTTGACAAATGAGTTTTAAGACTATTAAAACTCTTAAATGTACACATGCAACCATTGTAGATGCATGGAAGGGGGCTTACACTGGAAAAGTGGCTATGCTGCAGTCTGATGTGTTTAAATATTTGCAGTCTGTCAGTAAAAGAAGCTGAACACAACTTACACAGCCAAATCATATTGAAGCCAACAACCTGAAAGAAAAAGAAAAATTAATGTTAGAAAGCGTATAGCTCCAAAAAAATAAAATAAATTCAATACTAATCAACCAAAAAGGTACATCATCATGACCAGAGAATACAGCTAACACTTGAGCTGCACAATTAATTGTTAAAAGATCTCGATTGAAACGTTCATGCAATCTATATTCTGAAAGATCACATTTTGCATGGAAGTTTGAAACAATTACTTTTTAGCACCAATAGGTGGTGGCAAATGATCATTAAATATTAATTGTCACTGTATAATGTGTTTAAGAGATTGGAATTATTTATCCAGTTATGAAACACGTAAAGCCTTTAGCAGTTGTTAAATCATTGATTCAAACTGAAAAGTTATGTATGTTGATGTAACACCAAACATAAAGGGGACAACTATATAATAAACAGTTGCAACTGTTAAATTGGGCGCCACGGTGGCCGAGTGGTTAGCACGTTCGCCTCACAGCAAGAAGGTCGCTGGTTCGATCCCCGGCTAGGCCAGTTGGCATTTCTGTGTGGAGTTTGCATGTTCTCCCCGTGGTTGCGTGGGTTTCCTCCGGGTGCTCCGGTTTCCCCCACAGTCCAAAGACATGCGGTACAGGTGAATTGGGTAAGCTAAATTGTCCATAGTGTATGTGTGTGAATGTGTATGTATGGATGTGTTTCCCAGAGATGGGTTGTGGCTGGAAGGGCATCCGCTGCGTGAAACAAACGCCGGATAAGTTGGCGGTTCATTCCGCTGTGGCGACCCCGGATTAATAAAGGGATTAAGCCGAAAAGAAAATGAATGAATGAATGAACTGTTAAATTTTAAGCAGGAATGTAATAGTTGTGGACCACAGCACTGTTATGTCTAAACAGATGCCATCAGTTAAAATTTGAAAACATAACAGTTCTATATCATTTTGCCATATTAAACTTAAAATATATTAAACTGTTCAGGCACATTTCTACAATGACACGTACTCTCACAACTCTACAATTTGTATCAGTGCCACACCAAGACATTGTGAAAAGTATCGTTTCCAAGTTATATAGTTTTTTGCACACCGGACAAAATTAGCACTGGATGTTGATTTTTAAAATGGCGTGTCATCAGTGGACGTTACAATCTGACTGAAGCGCCTAATGTCGTGCAAGAGGTAATATAGACTTCGATCCGTTCGAAAATTATATACAAGTTAGATAACGTATAACATATGCTTTGCCGTTCATTATTTATATAAGGCCCATTTCATCGGTTATTCCTCGCGAGACATCCATTACGTTTTAATATAAATATACAAAACTGGTGAACGCTATTTAAAGTTTTCTCTAGATTAAACTGCTGCAACTGTTCACTAGACAAGCCCCTGTTTAAAACGCATTTAACACTTACCGTGAAAGCAGCGTTGCTGATAACTGCCGACTGCTAGAAGAAGCTGAAATCCTCCTCACGTACTGCAGTGTTTTGTGGCGCCAAAAGTCAAAGCATTGCGCGCCGCTTTCCCACAATGTCGCAAAAGTCTCACTATGACCTTGGAGCACGTGAGCCTCGTAAGCCAATAAAATGATGACCCTTATGAAACGTTTTTTAAACAAACATTTTTTAATTTATAATAGAATATTCTGTTTTGTACTGATTAAATCAGCTGTTCTGGTTAAAATGTCTGTGTATTTAATATTCTAACTGAATATTTTTCTTATAAAATAATTTTTAAAGATGAATTCATGAATACCCAAGCTTCATTAGAATTTATTTTGAATGAATGAAAATAAATTTATTTGATTTTAACCTATTTATATGTATATAATTTAATTTAAAAATGACAAAACAATGACTTCACGACACACACACACACACACACACACACACACACACACAGGTTACTGATGTCATGTGCAGACAAGACAGCATGTTTGAAACTACAAAAATTCCTTTTATATCTTATTTTATATATTTCTCTTTGTGATTTGTATTGTGCAGCACATTGGTCAACCTTTAGTTGTGTTTAATAGTGCTATATAGATAAAATTGACATTGACATTGACAAGGTAAGTTAAATTATACACTTAAGTTGCACTTACTTAATAAGCAAGTTGTTTCAGTTAATCAAAAATAATACGTTTAATTCACTCAAAAACTATAAAAAAAGTCACGCAAACTCAAACTATTTGACTTAGTAGAACTGTTTTAGAAAATTAAGTATATGCTACTCAATCAATTTAATTATTTTGAGCATTTGGGTTTACAGTGCATTTGTCCATCTGTATATTTGCATTTAACACTTCTATTTTTTTGAATATATTTATTATCTGTTTTTTGTCCTGTCTCTGTAATTCTGTTGCACTGTAGAAGCTCTGTCACGAAAACAAATTCCTCGTATGTGTGAACATACCTGGCAGTAAAGCTCTTTCTGATTCTGATTCTTCTAAAGTGTTTTGACAATGCTTGTTGGTTCTTTTTGCACTTTCAATGTCAGAATCAGAATCAGTTTTATTGCCAAGTGTGCTTCACACACACAAGGAATTTGCTTTGGCTACAGAAGCTTCCAGTGTACATAAAGTGACAAGTGACAACACAAAATAAATATGAAAAAAGACGATAGACATTAAACAGAGATACAGTCAGTCCAAAAGATCTGGATGTTGAAATGTATGTACAGATTTGTTATAAATATACAGGTTATAAGGTGCTGTGTACACATGTGTAAGGAGAAGTATTGCATCGTATATTGTTATAAGGTGCGTATGAGAAAGTATTGCACGTTTATTGCACAATAGGAAAATATGGGGGGGGGGGATGATGGGGTGCAGGAGGGTTTTTATCATCTGAAGCAGAAGTCCACTATCATCTCCACCGTTTTAATGTCTTGGGACCATTATGGAGGATAAGAAAGCTCTCAGATTTCATCTAAACTATCTTAATGTGTGTTCAGAAGGTAAACAAAGGTCTCAAGGGGTTTGGAACAACACGAAGGTGAGCAATTAATAGCAGAATTTACATTTTTGTGTTTTGGGTGAACTAAGCCTTTAATCTCCGTGTTTCTATCCATCATGCGAGATGACAGCAAATACTGGTGTCCGGTAAATAGCAGCAATTCTTGTGTGCCCTCATAAATGGCACCCTCTCACTATTCTTTCCCCCAGGAATCTCTTCTGCTCCATCGATGCTTGCTACCACGGGCCAGTATCCATCAATGCTCTGCACCACAAAATTTCCTTAGCAGTGATGGCTACTGTGGAACACTTTGTCGCTCCATGTGCCAAGGTTATGCCACTTATAAACATGGTTTAATGGTAAGGAGAAGAGGGAAATGGGAAGAAGCAAACAATGAACGACTTTGGTTAAATATCAGTCACTGGATTAGAACATTATTTAGAATTCCTTACAGCTAACCAGATAGACTAGCATGTTGCTGACGGATTAAAAATTGTAATACAATAAAGCTGATTAGGTTGCTTTATTACTAATAATTACTACTACTAGCGAGTCCATAGCTTGTAAGCTACTAGCTTGTAAGGTTTCCAGATTGCTACTGTGCACTGTTGAGGACTAGTAATAGGTCACATAAAACACAAGCTATTCATTCATTTTCTTTTTGGCTTAGTCCCTTTATTAATCTGGGGTCGCCACAGTGGAATGAACCGCCAACTTATCCATCATATGTTTTACACAGCAGATGCCCTTCCAGCTGCAACCCATCTCTGGGAAACATCCAGACACACTCATTTACACTCATACACTACGGGCAATTTAACCTACCCATTTCACCTATACCACATGTCTTTGAACTGTGTGGGGGAAACTGGAGAACCCGGAGGAAACCCACTCAACCACGGGGAGAACATGCAAACTCCACACAGAAATTCCAACTGACCCAGCCGGGGCTCGAACCAGCAACTTTATTGCTGTGAGGCGAATGTGCTACCCACTACGCCACTGTGCCACCCAACATAAGCTATAACTATTATAACTCTATAATCTATATATTTGTATGACGTTGACCCTGCTGGTTTAACAAATACTACTTAACAAACCTACTTAAATAGCTGCCATTGCTGCAAAAAGGATAACTAGAATTGCTACTTTGAATTCCTTACACTTAGCATACTGTGAACTGATAAACCTAATAATTAGCATACCTTTACAAACAGCCTCAGAAAACTGTTAAATCAAGCATATGAATTATAAGACTGATTGCAATAGTGCAAGGTTGGCATTGCTTTTCTTATGACATAGAATCCATTCAGTATTTCCTAGTGTTTTTTTCCACAACATCCAATAAATGGGTCATATTCTTATTCATGAATTTTGGCCATTTCACATGATTAGTGCCACCTTTGTTCCAATGCAACTTACTTGCATGTACAGTATATGTTCGTACGTAATATTTTTCATGCCATAATTGCTTGCTACTTGATTCAATCAGCAGTGTTATTTGCATGAGAGATTTTCCAAACGAGTTGTGCGAATTAATACTGGTTTGAGCAATCCACTGGGGATCCAAATGAGCGTAATGACCCATGCAATTTCCATCTGATGCATGGCATGTAAATCAGGATGTGACACCTTTTATAAGTGGTGAAATTTGCATTTCACCATCATTCAAAATGCCAGGCTCAATGACTAGCCAATGTATAGAAAACTAATTCTATTAAAGAACCCCTATTATATATTAAAAAGGGTCATATTTTGGTTTTGGTGGGGGGTTCCAACAACAGGAAGATATGCATGCAAGGTATAAAAACACTTTCATTGCCTTATAATATGCATTTATTTTTACCTAATTATCCCAGTGACTCCCATATGATTCATATAGCTATTAATTTGTTCCCAAACCCCTCCTTAGCACGATGCTAATCTGCACTGATTGGATCGATGACAGTCTGTTGGGATAGGTCAACAGCGTTCAGCTGGAGAGATAAAAAGAAATGCCCACCATGGCTTATCAACAATATTGAAGCAAAAGCTGAACTATTTTGAAACTTGACCGCTGCATGTGTGTAGGAACAGCTGATGGTGGCCATAGCAATGACAAATGGCAGTGGATCACGAACTCACAAATGCATTTGAATCCATAAACTAAACGGCTTGGGTCGCGTTTTTAACATGGCTTTAGGCGCGATATGAGAATATAAAGAGTTAACCAGATACAGTACAAGTGGTTACAAGAAACAAAACACAATTAAATACATAATTTGTTAGCTAGAGAAAACAAGGAGGTAACCATTTTAATCGCACGTACTTACACTTGTGAAATGTACTGTAGGAAGAAACTGGTCCATGAACTGTGAACTGTAAAGTTCCTGTCAAGCTCTGCAAAGTCCCATACATCAATAGTCTTTTCTGATCCTTGCTTTAACAAACGGCCGACAAATCCCCCCTTGTAAGTCTGTAGATTGCTGAAGCACTCGTCAGAAAAAAATGATAACACAGCACAAGGTTGAGACTACAATGCTGAGGTATTTTTGCAAAAACAAACCTCAACCACTGACTCACCGTTTCATCTTTGGGTAGGGAAAATAGTACTTATTTTCCCTCACACTTTCAATAATATCCAGCGAGTACAGCGTCCTCGCAACAAGATTCAACTGGCATCTGCTACAGTGTTCTTCTTTTTCTTTCTACTGTGTTTGTGGGCGAGGTTGTGGGTTTCAATTTTCCCGGGTATGCGTGTGCTACAAATGGGCGGAGCTTAAGTTCAGTATCCACGTTACGCCGGCATGGCTAAAGACTTGTTATTAAGAAGATTCATTTGAAGCACTACATGTATGAGTCGACTCTTTTATAGATATATCAATATTTTTAAACACTGTGCACTTTCAGATTTAAGCCGGATATTTCACTTCACTTAGAGCTGTTACACACTGCATGGAAGGTTATTTTTCTAAAAAAAAAAGAAAAAAAACATAATAGGGCTCTTTAATATTTTAGCAACTATACTTTGATTTTCTTTTTAAAGTCACTCCACTGTGTTAAAACGTAGTTTTAACCTAGTTAACTTTGAATTCTTTTGGCAGATTACCACAATTAGCTTGTTATCCTTCTTTAGAGCTAGCCTGAAAATTTAGCCTTCTGCTAGTATCTGTTAGATGTGCATAAGCCTGTGCTAACTGTCTCTGCAAAAAAAAAAAAAAAAAAAAAGATAATTACTGTTTTGTTTGCTGTATGGCCTGCCTGACGTTTTGCTAAAAACATATAATTAAAATTGTCTTTAGATTTCTTCATCTTTCAGCTATCCTCACATCTTAGCGGGCTGCTAGTTGAAAGATCTGTTAAATTAGCATTCAAATAAGGCTAAACAAACCAATGCCCTTATTTAAATTACTTGCTTTCAAAAACATGTATATGCTTATGTAATCTTGATGCCTGAATTACAGTCGGCTAGTATAGCATAGAAACAGCTATTTAGTTTACAAAAAGAGCTACCAGTGTTACATTAAAGCCATTTTGTTTACCTAACAAGTTAGCATACTGCTAGTTGATAAAGTTGATAGATTAGTAAATTAATAGCTGATTAGCTTGCTAAAACAGCTATAGCTGTATCAAAATGCTAGATAGAACGGCTATTTTTAAATGTAAAAGCTAGCTTTAAAGCTTAACAGCTTGGTAAACAGGTTAGATTCATAGCAATATAGCCAACAGCCATATTTGCTCTCATGTATTGTTAATGGTTTTACTTTATGCTGGTTTGGAGGTCATGAGTGCTAAATAATAAATGAGGGCCATGTTAATAACCTTTCCAAGAATCTTGATTGTTTAATAACCACAGCTAGGGTAATATTAGTGAATATTACACAGACTTCAGTCCTGCTGTTTGCTCTTGTCCGATTTTAAATTGCTTCATAACTAAATTACTAGGCTGTCATTTTCACGGTTTGAAACAGTCTATGTACTGTGTGCTTTTATTAAACTTGAGTTCAGATTTCTGGAAGTGACAAGAACTGCCAGTAAAAACGCCCGTCTTGGTCTACTGTGAAAATAAATTTATAAATAATTTGCAAACAATTATTTTATGGAAACTGACACAATTACTTCATGAATATTCTTAGCAGTTCTTCGAGTCTACAAACAAACTAACTAAAAACACAGTTTTGTAAGGGTCCATTTATTAGTCCGATGACGGAGCTAACAGTATGGGTGAAGGTAAATACGTGTAAGCCTTGTAGCACATGTGAAAAGAAATATTTTTACTTATGAAAACATATTTTGATTCGCTTTTATCTCCGAATTTAATCTGACTCCATTTCATTATAATTTAGGTATTTATTCATCCAATTCAAGCCGATTACCTTATAGGTTATGATTTGGTCTAATTTAGATCGATTAACCTAATAAATCCTTATTTTCAAGTAATGGTTCATTGCTTACCCGAAGTCGCTTAGAGTCAGTATGCTGGCCAGCTACATCTGCTCACGGACACATCCTCGCCGGTTCTGGTTCTTAGATAGAGGATATAACTGTAAACTAAATTCCTTTAAGTAACAATAGGCTGCCCCATGCTTGCTCATACATAAAGAAAGTTTGATTTAGCCACTAGATTATAACATACTAAGTCAGTAGATTCAGTCAGAAATCAGCAGGTCTTGAATGTTGTGCTCAAAAATGCTTCATTCATTCAGCCTGACTGTATGACAAAACCCCGGTCTAGGTCTGCGGAAACTCCAGCCTAAGACAATCTACTAGATTCAAATGATTTCAGGAGATATTTAGTTAAACAAAAGTATTTACATTTATTTGTCAGGCAAAGATTTTCCATTCCAATTCACATAATTATACACGATAAGCCAATTCAGATTGTACAACAGATCTTACGATTAATACCTGACCATGTAGAAAGACATTGCGACATACAAGCTCTGGGACAGAACCCAGAAACTTGTACGTTGCAACGGGGTCTTCTGGTTACAGAATCCCCCGATCTGTACAAAACCTTAACCTTAAATACCCAACAGGGCTTCACAGTGACCCTTGCCTAGTGTATTGATGTGTTAATTATCTCTGGAGGGGAGAGCATCTGGCAGAGATTTTATCAAAGTCAAAACCCAAATAACCAAATATAAGTGAAATATCACAGTGACATTAAGACCACTTTACCAATCACACAGAGACATTTAAAATGATACCAAACATGACAAGCTAACGTTTATAAGTTTAGCAAATACACCACATAAATCATTTCACCATAGAAACCTGAATTCTGGTAATTTCTGAGTGACCTTTCAATACCCCTGGCCGTATCACTAGGGAGGGCCAAAGGTGTGAGGGCAGATGGTGAGACAACAGCTTTCTCGTGATCCTTGGAGAAGATTAGAGAGTTTATGGTTTTACTGCCTGGTAGTTCTCGTGGTTTTCTCTCGTGGAATTCCATAACAATTCTCAGGGTATTATTATTATGGAGAGATATATTTATCCTTACAGTATAATTAATGACAAAAGTCTCTGAATAACTTCACAGTATTTTGCAATTATTTAACACTATATATAAAGTATACTATATATATATATATATATATATAAATACTATATATAACACTATAGTATCTATATATACAGACTATATCAAATGTATGAAAACTTAATTTAAGTATACAGAAGATTGCTAGCATTTTACACAAAAATAAAAAATAAAAAGTGGCATTCATTTATTTAGCGGTATTTAGTAATTAATGGTACAATAAATAAATAACGATTGATTAATTGATTCATGCTTTCTTATTTGTTTGTATTTTTAAATTCAGTATTGTACCCTACACAAATGAAACAAACAAAAAATAAATAAATAAAATTCATACTTTGTAATGCTGCTATTTCTTTTCCCAACATTTAAAAATATGTTTAGAGATTGAAGACACCAAGTGATGGTGCGTGTCAGGTGTAATTTTGTCCTATTCTTACTGCAAACAAGTCTTAAGGTGGGCAACAGCTTCTTTGTTGCATTTTGTGCTTCAACAATTACCACATATTCTCTATTAGAAGGAGGTCGGGACTGCAGACAGGTCAGTCAAATACCTGTATCCTCTTCCGTTGTAGCCAGGACTTTGTAATGTGGGCAGAGTGTGGTTAGGCACTGTCTTGTTGAAATATGAATGGGAGTCCCTGGAAAAGAAGGGAGCATACTGTGCTTAAATATCTCTAAGTGCATTCCAGCATTAATAGTACCATCATTAATAGTGCAAGTTAGCTTTGCCAAGGGCACTGATACAACCCCATGACAGACCCTGGCTTTTGGGCTTGTTACTGCCAACAGTCTGGATTATCCTTTTCTTTTTTGTTCAGGAACACACGGCGTCTATTTCTCTCTCTAAAAAAAAAAAAACTGGAATACGGATTCAACTGACCACAGTATAAGTTTCCACTGTGTGCACTGTCCATCTCAGATGCCTCCAAGCCCAGAGCAGTCGAAAGCACTTCTGGACACTTCTGGACACAGGTTTGCCAAAGTAGTCTTGAGCCCATGTGGTGATATCGCTTAAAGATGAATGAGGATTCTTGATGAAGTATTGCCTGAGGGATCGGAGATCACGGTTGTTTATCTTTGTCTTGCACTCTTGTCCTACACACACTAAAATTTATACAGAGTCCTTGAACCTTTTAGTTATGTTATGCACTCTTGAATATCTTTTTTCAGAGACATTGCTTTTAAACATTTCAATAATGTTCTCACGTATTTGTTGGCAAACTGGCGATCCCCGGCCCATCTTTGCTCCTAAAGGACTAGACCTTTCTTGGATGCTGCTTTTGCAATCACCTGTTGACATCACCTGTTTCAAATCACATAATTATTTAACCAATTGACCTGATTATTAGTCATATATTGCTCCTGTCCCAACTTTTCTTTTTTCTTTTTTTTTTATGTGTTGCAAGAGCCAAGACTGGAATACATGTTTATTTGGGGGAAAAAGAAAAAAAGATTTTAAAAAAGAGATAAAAATCATGACAAACACATTCAGTAATGTTTGTTGTAGTGTCTGTAATGTAATACAACTCCAAATAAATTAGAAAATCACTACTTTCTTTTTTAATTGCATGTTCCAAACTGGCCCTACTTGTTCTGATTTGGGGTTATAAAGAATACATATGGGCGCCACGATGGCGTAGTGAGTAGCACGTTCGCCTCACAGCAAGAAGGTCGCTGGTTCGAGCCTTGGCTGGGTCAGTTGGCATTTCTGTGTGGAGTTTGCATGTTCTCCCCATGGTTGCATGGGTTTCCTCTGGGTGCTCCGGTTTACCCCACAAGTCCAAAGATATGCGGTACAGGTGAATTGGGTAAGCTAAATTGTCCGTAGTGTGTGTGTGTGTGTGTGTGTGTGTGTGTGTGAATGAGAATGTATGGATGTTTCCCAGAAATGGGTTCCCAGAAAAGGCATCCACTGCGTAAAACAAATCCTGGATCAGTTGGCGGATCATTCCGCTGTGGCGACCCCAAATTAATAAAGGGACTAAGCCGACAAGAAAATGAATGAATGAATGAATGAAGAATATATATAAATAAAAATAAATATATAAATTAATTAATTAATAAAATTGTCAAAAAATACATACTGTCTGGTGATTGATAAGTACATCAAAGTTGCTTCATTTTCAAGTTGCTATATTTTTACACTATTTTACAACAGAAAGAAATCAATATTTGACTTGTATTAATTATCTTTCTTTTTTGGAAAAGTTTTAAACACTACATAAAAATGCATTAAAATATATTCTGATAATACCTAGGGGAAAAAATCAACATAAAACTGTAGCTAAAATGTAATATGCAATGGCATATGAAAAAAAAGAGAACGTTCTATTACTACAATCATAAAAAATCATGCTGAGGGGCTGCGGTGACATTTCTTCCTGTTCAATAGATATACGCTCATAACCCAAAAGCAGAATATCTAATTCAGTCAGGAAGGAGTTAAACGTGTGGCTCGGCGGGCAAAGAAACGCCCGAGATGAAATGTCAAATACTTACTTAAGATGCGGCTGAAATAGATCAATGTGTCCTGAGCTGACTCTCAATATCCAGAATCTCCCCCACTGGCAAATGGAAAGGCCAAGACGCAAATACACAATCCCCGGCAAGCAGGTTAATAACTTTCATTCCTGTGGATCGTATAAATTGGGATCTATTGACACCTGCTATTCCTCACTTGATAGAGGGAAAGACCTCATCAGATCCGAGACGTCTCTATTTGTGGCCAAGTCTGTCTTTTAGGTCTCAATTTTGCGTAGTTTAAGACCTCATCGGTAGAAATGAAGAGATTCATTGGTTTTTTACTTCAAAGCCTTTGTGAGATTAATCTTTTTGATCATGTTCATGTTCTGTTCCTTCAGACAGAGGTTATGGGTATCATTTGGGAAAAAAACTGAAAATCAAACATTCATGCACATTCAAGGATCATATGATTGGCTAGATGTGTTGTACAGGTTCTTACTATTCTGCCTGGTAACAAATTCTTTTAATCCCATCCCACATAGCAAAAATTCTCTGGCCCACAAAATCAGCTCATGCTCAGCCCAGATGCCTCCGTGAATTATGGTACTGGACCAAGCTTGGCTTTCAGACAAGGGCTAAACATGGACCATATCTGGGCCAAGTCTCTGCCATGTTAATTCTCGAGTAACCTGATTTGTAGGGATTTTTTTCTCAAAAATAATTTAAATCAGGGTCAAGATAGGCCAAACTACATGGCCCACATATCAATTTTTTTTAAATCTGGGCTAAATAATACATTTCACTTTTGGCCAATGTCTTGTGTGTCGCCTTATGCCTTGTGTGCCACCTCTGCAAAACCAGGGCCATGTTTGGCGCACATGCTGTATGCCAGTGCAGGATGAATGCTTGCTGTGCCAATTCTGGGCCAGAATTCTTTCCTACCTGGGTATCTATGGAGACTAATTTCCACGATTTGAGGAAAACATCTGTTGAAAAGGGGTTGAAATTATGGCATCCTTAAATCATATGACTGAAGAAAATTATGCTTTAATCCAAAAAAAATTATAATTACTGCATTCAAATTCGCATTTTAAGTTTAATGGTGTAGAAAGTATGACTCAAAAATGTAAATTAGGAGGTTAAAAAGTTATAATTATGACAACTCAAATTTATGATTGATTTAAAAAGTCCTAAAATTATGACACACTATATCAAAATTATCAGCTAAAATGTATTGCAACATATTTAAGTCAAAATCATGACTTTAAAAGTCATAATTGTAAGATACTAAAGTCGAAATGACATACTAAGTCAAAATTACCTTGAAACTCAAATTGACGTATTTGAAAGATTTAGCTTAGTTAACGGCTTTGTATCAAAAAATACCATACCAAAGAGATGCTCTGGTTTCACCTTAAAACCTTTGTAGGAATAATCAATTCAATCATTACACATTCTGTTCCTTCAGATGAAAGTTTTGGGTTATCATTTACTGGCTCCCTTGCACCAAAAAGTCAGTAGTCTCACATCACCCTCTGAATGAATTCAAGCACATTTAAGGCAACAGGTTTATGCATCCTCTGCTTTCTGAATAGATGTATTTTAAACAGGTCCTTATTAGCCTGTATGCCATTATGCTTTTGATTGTATCACATTTTATTTGAGCTAGCTGGCTAACTTAGCCATAGCTTTATGTGGTTTCAAAGTTTCCATTCTGTTTTAAACTAATAATTGATTATTAATTAATCATAGTTAGACTAACCTACAGTAATTCATGTTAGCTTCACATACAGAGGGTATATTTTTACTTAAACTGTCTGATTGACAAACCGTTAACTGAATGGCCTGCTAAAATAGCAACCCCTGGTACAAGCTACCAACATTAAATAATATTTTGTAAACAATAGGCGTTTAGATTTACCATTTGTTGTTCATTTTGTAAGCATGTCAAGTCAACTTCATAGATAACCTGTAAACTGACAGCTGTACAGCAGTAGATTTCCTTCAGTTGGCGTACAGTAATTTGTCAGTTTGCTTAACACACAACTGTCAGCCTGTTAGCTTATAACAATGCTAGGTTTAATTAACATACCATTAGTTAATTAGCCTGCTAAAATACCAATTGGCAAAACAGATTTGCTTTCTAGTTAGCATATGTCTCTGATATACCAAAAGGCTAGGGAATTAACTAATGAGCACAATTTTACCAACCTGAAAATTAACTTGTAAACACACACATTTGCATAAAGCTGATTTGCTTTCTATATAGCATAATTATTAAGTCTATACAGCTTACTTATTAGCCTGTTAGCTTATCACAACGTTAGCTAAGTAAATTAAATTATTTGATTACCAAACAATTAACTGATATTTGTGCTATTACAACTACTGGCACAAACAGCTAATGCTATTTTGAAAATTAAAAAAAATTCATATTTATCTCTTTCATATGTAACATTTGTTAAGATTATTTTAATTATTTCAATTTAATGACTAATTTGTAAACCGACAGCTGTAAATTTACAGACATATTAGCTGCTAGTAAAAAGCTACATACTAAGGAATTAGCTGTGTGTAACAGCTAATATATCAAGCTAACTATATACTGCTAATATATATGTATTCTATATTCAATTCATGTTTTTTTCTATTGCACTTTTACAATGTAGATTGTCAAAGCAGCTTAACATAGAAGCTCTAGTAAAGTGCAGATTTCAGGGTTGAAGTTCAGTCAGCAATTAGGTATACAGCTAACATTCTAAGAAGTTAGCTGTGTGTAACAGCTAATATATCATTCATTCATTCATTTTCTTTTTTTCGGCTTAGTCCCTTTATTAATCCGGGGTCGCCACAGCGGAATGAACCGCCAACTTATCCAGCATTTGTTTTACGCAGCGGATGCCCTTCCAGCCACAACCCATCTCTGGGAAAACAGCTAATATATCAGTGAGCTAATTATAATACCGCTTTTATATCTGTGTTCTAGTTAGTGTACAGATATATTAGCTGTTTAACAGCTAACTCATCAGCCTGTTAGCTTATCACAATACTACAGTAGATAAACAATCTTTAATTAGCATACCATTAGTCGATTAACCTGCTAATAAAGCAACTACTTGCTAAACAGAAGTAGATTAAGATTTCTAGTTGTCATCCAGATATTGTCTCTTAACCCATTAGCAAACCCCTTTGCCTGTTGGTTTATCAGGTCACTAGCTAAATGAACTGTTTGATTAACATTGGCTTATCACAGTGCTAGATGAAGATACAGCTTGATTAACATACCATTATCTGATTAGCCTGCAAACACAGCAAATTAGTTTGAGTACTAAATGGTATTTAAATGATTGAAGGGCAACTTGTAAGTGAACTTGCTAACTAGCTAGCTTTGTAAACTGACTAGCTTTGCAAACATGAACCAATGTGTTATTCCTTGACTGTGTAATGTCCTCAAATGCATCAAAGTCCTCGGTACATGCTGAGCCGTGACATTTGCTGCGGCGTAAACAAGTCAAAGAAACGGTAGCACACTTTTGAGCCGTGACAGTGGTTTAGCGAATGTGTTTTGCAAGTCACACATTTCAGACACTTCAGACATTTCCCGCTCTCTCTCTCTCTCTCTCTCTCTCTCTCTCTCTCTCTCT
>CAIGQQ010004613.1:1783386-1800602 GCA_903798035.1 Danio albolineatus | reverse complement strand
TCTCTCTCTCTCTCTCTCTCTCTCTCTCTCTCTCTCTCTCCAGCTGTGACTGAAAGACATTTCTCTGTCATCGACTGACAGGCCTGAGCCTCCAGCACACAAGCGCTTCTGCTGACGGTGCAGGGCTTGTCGACCGCGCGAACGCAACGCCAATCAAACGCCGCTTTCATCCCGCTTTATAATTCACAAGATGCTTTTCAACACTGGAACTTAAACACAAGGGTTTCCATCCCCGGCCCATGTGGGATTAAACTAGACAAGACTTACGCAAGTCATAGTCTGAACGGAATCTGAAATTGGTTAGCATAGCATGATTAGCATCTACTGTCTTTTTCTGTCAGTAAAAATGCTCTTTTTTTGTTTAAAGCAACATCCAAGCTAACTGGGATTGTTCCTGCAATGTTTTGTGAAGCTCAGTTAGCATTTATAGAATGTTCTTATAACATCATGAATATTGGATATGTGTTTCTGTGATTATTTGTCAACTCAAGTGCAAGAATGGCATCAGAAAAAAACAACAACGACCAAGAAATACTAACCTTTATACAGTATCCAACGACAGGCATTTAATAATAATTCTATAGTGGTATAGTTCCACTTTTATCTTTGCAAACATTGTATTGATGATCTTTAAATTATATGATACCCTTTTAAATTGTGTTCTATATATAATGTACACATATAGTAATGTATATAGAGTTTTTGACCTGTATACTACACTATATTATACTATACTATATATTTACTGTAGTAAAGTACTTTAATTGTTTTCTTACTTTAACATTAAATGATTTGTTCCAATGGTACTGCAACTACACAAATATAAAGAAATTATCAAATACTGTACTAAGTTTTATACCATTTAGTGTATACACTACCTGACTAAGGTCTTGTTGTTCTTGACTTCTAGTTAATCATTTGGAAAAGTGCCAGAAGGTAGATTTTTTTTTCTGATGAATCATCTGTTGAACTCAATCATCACAACAATGTAGATTCTCACAGAAATCAGTCAAGTTTGGTGAAGGAAAAATCATCGTTTGGGGTTACGTTCAGTATGGGGGTGTGTGGATGGCAACATCAACAGCCTGAGGTTATCAAGACATTTGTGCTGCCCATTACATTACAAAGAGAGCAATTTCTTCAGCAGAATGCCGTTCCTTCTCATATTTCAGCCTCCAAAGTTCCTGAAAGCAAAGAAGGTTAAGGTGCACCAGGATTGGCCATCCCAGTCACCAGACATGAACATTATTGAGCATGTCTGGGGTAAGATGGAGGAGGCATTGAAGATGAATCCAAAGCATCTTGATGAACTGTGAGAGTCCTGCAAGAACGCTTTCTTTGACATTCCAGATGACTTTATTGATAAGTTATATGAGTCACTGCAGAGATGTATGGATGCAGTCCTCCCAAGCTCATGGGAGTCATACATAATATTATTTCTTTTCCCACAGCACTATGACTTTATATTCTATACTGTACATTATTTCTGTTAAGTGACAAGACTTTTGTCTCAGCAAAGTCAGACCTTACTGTCCTAATTAAATAATTAATAATCAAGGCATAATCATACTTTATTTTGGTAAAATAAGTGTAATCTTTAGGCCTTTGCTTGTCATATAAGCCACTTTTGATACCAAAGGATCAACTAGACATTATTAATTGTTGTTTCTAAAACTTGGATAGATGACCAGACTTTTGTCATAGTGTATTATACTACAATACACTACAATATGTACCACAGCATTCATTACAAATATTATGTATCGGTTCTCTGTTTTTAATACTACAATATTCTGTAGCATTCACTAAAAACTGTTATAACTGTTTTTTTTTCTTTCCCATGTGTGTATAACCAGCCTATAAATCATAAGCATAGCACACTTACCTGTATAAAATAATATATTAATTAAATAAAGATCAAAAATAAAAATATAATAAAATTGAAATAAATATGATTGCATTGCTGCATGTTGTTGCTACCTAAAACTGCAAGCATATAATACCACAAGCCAATTTGACACTAATAATAATAATAATGATAGTAATAATAATAATAATAATAATAATAATAATAATAATAATAATAATAATAATAATAAATGGTAGTAAAAAATAACCAAATGGTTTATTTCATGTTGGTACATTCTTGGACAACACCACAGTATAGTTGCATGAGTGGCCAAACATAAAAATCTTTCACAATATCAGCACATAAGCAGCAAGGGCAACATGAATATACTTAGTACAAACAGTAGAAAACATACATGCTTTTTATTTTTATTATTTTTTTCATATATTTTTTTAAATATATATTCATATCTTTTGCACAATTTCTCAATAAGTTCCCAGGGGCAGTTAAAAAATTCCAAGACAAATTAAAGCCATATTCTGCCTTGAGTGAGTGAATTCATGAGGAAGTACTTAAGGGGGAAAAAAAAGGAGCAAAAGTCATGAAATTCTCGGTAAACAGGCCAGTGTGAGAGAACCGTGGTGAAAATTTCCATTTACTTCAACATCGAACATATCAAGCATGCATTGACAACTGCTACGTGAACACTTTCTTTTTTTCCAAAACAAACAAACAGAAAAAAAAATTAAAAATCGCAAACACCATCGTAACCAGGGCTGGAGTCAATGTAAACCAATGCAACATTTCTCAAAGTCACCAAAACACAGTCGATGGTCTACAAACCTGATGGGGATGTCGAAAAAACATGACGCCGATCGAAAAAAAAAAAAGGACTTCCTTAAAATAAAGTGTAAAGTATTTCAGGAATGCGATCTCATAGAGAAGAATATGGCTTTAATACAATGTGCATCCAAGAAAAAAAGTGTAAACGTAAAGTAAACGTAACATAAAAATCCCAATGGCAAACCAAAAAGCTGGAAAAAAAACACACAAATTGGCACGGAAAATCCGAAAAACTTGCAGTTTGGAAGTACATGTAAAGATGAGAAGGACCTTTCGGCCCGGCATTCCAGCGCCCTGAATAAAACGTTTACGATGAAAGAAAAAACGCCTCGTTGAAGGTCCATCACGCAAGTGCAACCTCAATCGCTGACTGACCGTGGATCAGTCGTGTTGTGCCTTCATTGGGGAAAAAAAACAAACAAAAAAACAACGACAACAAAACGTATTTCCTTCGGTTGAAGAATCCTTTGATTTATTTTATACGTCAATTATTTAAATATTTTTTAGGCTTTTTATTTTTGTAAAGGTGTCGAAAATCAACTGATATCCTCTGTCGTTGGGCCCAATCATTGTCCTGACCCTTTGACAAAAGACGGATAGAAACAGAGAGACACCTGAAGCCTTTTTTTCCAGCTTTACCGATAGAAACCAGGAAGCTCAGTCATCAACATCGATCACCTTCCTCCTACGATGGAGGCCCTCAGATCACAAGGTCATTGTAGCTCACGTATTTCTTCTTAGCGGCCGGACCTGAGAGGAGAAAGAGATGAGAGATTGCTTTTTTATTTGACATTTCTTACTTGTTCCACATTAAAATTCACTGACTCTGGAAGACTGACATGATGGTTTTCGGGTATGGAACAGAGAAAAAAAACGTCAACAAACCAAATCTTACAGTCAGTAAAATGTCGACCAAACTTAAACATTCTCACTGAAGAAAATACATAATCAACACATATTT
Organism: Danio albolineatus; assembly: GCA_903798035.1. Classification (NCBI taxonomy): domain Eukaryota; kingdom Metazoa; phylum Chordata; class Actinopteri; order Cypriniformes; family Danionidae; genus Danio; species Danio albolineatus. The sequence continues at coordinate 1,796,949 of CAIGQQ010004613.1, read as the reverse complement.
CTAGGTGGTTGCTAGGGTGTTCTGTATATTTAATTAATTCATGGTTGCTAGGATGTTTTTGGCAGGTGGTTGCTAGGGTGCTCGGAGAGGTTGCTAGGGTATTCTTGGTAGTTGATAAAGTGTTATCTTATTCTTGGATAGCTGCTTGAATGTTCTCTGTGTGTTAGGATGTTTTGAGAATTTACTATGTAGTTGATAGGGTGTCTTGCGAGGTTGCTAGGGTATTTTGAGTGGTTGCTATAGTGTTCTTGGGTAACTGGTTTCTTTGGGTGAGTGCTAATGTGTTTTAATGGGTTGTTGCATAGTTGCTATGGGATTCGGGGAGATTGTTAGGATGTCCTGGTTGGTTGCCAGTGTGTTCTGTATAGTTTGTTATTTCATGGCTGCTATGATGTTTTTAGTTGGTGATTGGTAAGGTGGTCAGAAAGGGTTGCAACAGTGTTCTTGTTGGGAAGGTGTTATTAAAGATTGCTTGTAGGTTGTAGAGTGTTTTCATGTTAGGTAGCTAGGGTTGCTAGGGTTCTCTTAGAGGTTGCTAGGGTGTTTATGGTTGTTGAAACGGTGTTATGAAAGTTTGCGGGTTAGTTCTAGGGTGTTCTTAGGTAGTTGCTTAAATGTTCTGGGTGGTTGTTAGGATGTTTTGAGAATTTACTAGATGTTTGTTAGGGTGTCTTGCGAGGTTTCTTGGGTATTTTGAGTGGTTGCTATAGTGTTCTGGATGGTTGCAATGGTGTTCTAAGTGATTGTTAGGGTGTTCCTGGGTAACTGGTTTCTTTAGGTGAGTGCTAATGTGTTTTAATGGGTACTTCATGGGTGCTAGGATGTTTTTGGTAGGCTGTTGTCAGGTTGCTCTGAGAAGTTACAAGGGATTTTATGGGTGTTGCTAAGGTGTTATAAAAGTTAACTGGTTAGTTGTGGGGTGTGTTCTTCTTATGTACTTGCTTAAATGTTCTGGGTGGTTGTTAAGATGTTTTGAGACTTTACTAGATGGTTGTTAGGGTGTCTTGAGAGGTTGCTAGGGTATTTTGGTGGTTTTCCTGGATGGTTGGAATGATGTTCTAAGTGGATATTAAGGTTTTCCTGGGTAACTGGTTTCTTTAGGTAAGTGCTAATGGGTTTTAAGGAGTTGTTACATAGTTGCTATGGTATTCAGTGAGATTGCTAAGGTGTCCTGGCTGGTTGCTAGGGTGTTCTGTATAGTTGGTTACTAAATAGTTGCTAGGATGTTTTTGGTAGGTGATTGCTAGGGTGCTCGAAGAGGTTGCTACAGTGTTCTTGTTGATAAGACGTTATTAAAGGTTGCCAGGTTGTTCTAGGGTGTGTTCTTGTTAGGTAGTTGCTTAAATGTTCTGGGTGGTTGTTAGAATGTTTTGAGAAGTTAAAAGGTGGTTGTTAGAGTGTCCCGAGAGTTTGCTAGGATATTTTGGGTGGTTGATGATGTTTTTAGTGGATGTTTGGGTGTTCACGGGTAACTGGTTTCCTTAGGCGGTTACCAATAATTAAAGGGTTAAGGGTTTTTTGCTTAGTTGATATGGTATTCAGGGCAATCGCTATGGTGTCCTGGTTGGTTGCTAGGGCATTTGCAGTAGTGATTTGAAAGTTGACTACAGTGTTTTGAGCAGCTGCTTGTGTGTTCTGGGTGGTTGTTACAGTGCTCTCTGTTGCTGATTGCTAAGCAGCTACTATAGCATTCTATAGGGTGCTATAGGCATTTGATATATTGTTTTAAAAGGTTATTGGTTGGTTGCTAGATCCTTCTAGAATGTTTCAGATGGTTGCTAGGGTATTTTGTGGGGCTTCAATGTGACTGTTAGAGTATTCTGAGAGGTTGCTCTGGATAGCTGGTTGGTAGCTAGTCACTTGGGTTTTTGAGAGACTCTTAAACTGTAAATTAAGAGGGTGTATTGGGTGGCTGCTACCGTAAGATGCTCTAGGTTGTTGCTAGGGTACTTTAATAGTTTAAAGTTGCTTTGGGGCAGCTTAGGTATTCTGACATGTTGCTACAGCACATTATATTGAGATGCTTTTACATGGTTGCTTGTGTATCCATTTAAAAGTGCTCTGAGTTGTTGCCAGGTTGTTCCAGTTAGTTGCTAGGCTATTTTGAGTGGCTTAGTTGGTTGCTAGGATGTTCTGGAAGTCTGCTTTCTTATTTCAGATGATTGCTAATGTTTTTTTTTTCAGAGGTTGATGACTGGGTTCTTAGTTACTGTGTATTCTGGGGGTTTACCAGGTGGTTTCTAGGGCATTGCTATACTTTAATACCTACAGTAAGTGGATCTGAAAAATCCCCAAAGTATAAGCAAGTTAAACTCGCATAAACGTAAACAACTGTGTTCATTATGTGATGAAAGAGCAACTCTAAATTAAAAAACAGATGAATATCGCATAAGCCTTATGTAAGAAGCCCTCAAATGTCTCCAGTCATAACAGCGTGACCTTCACAAGCTGCCGCTGATGTGTTTGCAGAAACTCTGTGTAACTAAATGACTCCGGTCTCAAATTACAGCGCTTATCCACGGCTGTTTTTTCCTGCTATTTTGCATGTAAATGAACTTCTAAATGTTTAAAAGTAAAGGTTACCAAGTAGAGAGATCATTGTGGCCTTTAAGTGTCAGTAGACCCTTTAGTATTTGAGTTAAATGTCACTCTGAGTGCTATCTATTCAGAAATGTGGCCTTGATGAATGCAAGGAAAGTGGAAAAGTGCTCTCAAGGAAAGTGCTCTCAATATGCAAACAAACATATAACTGCATTGTAATACACATAATAGGAGTTAAAAAACTCAGACAAGGTTGACCTAATCTACATACACAGACTCACCTAGATTATACAAAGTGATACACTTGTGTTTTTAGACGAGTGCCTGTGATATTTGACAGTTAGAGCTGAAAGGGATGGAAAACACAGGAAAGGTCACACGACCCCTTTTAAAGATTGTATTCCCCCACCAGCTGTGGTGTCTATGGCATCTATTTCACATTTCTTCACATAATCAAAGTTCAGGCAGGAGTCATTACAATCTCCCTGACCTACCGCAGTACATCTATAGAGCGGCGCACACTATAAATGTCCTAATGGCTCTTGTCTCACATCTATAGTCCTTGCAGGAAGGGAAGAGAGCTAGAGATGTGGTTCAAACAACAAAACATCAAACAGATGGAGGAAAATCGGAGAGAAGTGGATGTTTTCTTGATTACATACTGTACTGCATTGTGAAATATTAGACTAATTTTAGTGGGCTTTAATAGAGAATAAATATTAGAGAACTACAGAGCGATTGTTAGGAAATGATGTATTTAAATTAAGTTGGATCAGAGAAAACTGTGTGACTTTACAAACATCAATTTATGAAAAATAGCATTTAAACTATATTGCATGATGCAACAAAGTAACACTCACTTTACTTACCATAGCACTTAACTTAAGCTGTATAGTGCAACAACTAGTTAACCTCAACTTTACAAACAACAGTGTTTACATTACATTGTTTAATGTGAAGTTCGGAGTAACATCAACTCTACGTTACGTTGTGTAATTCAACAACTTACCCTCAGTGACGATACAAAGAAATAGTGTTCATATAATAGTGTGTAATGCAACATCTAAGTAACATCAACCCTACAAACAATATAGTTTATTTATGTTGTGTAATCCAACAACTTAGTAACTGACTTTACGGAAAATAGTGGTCAAATAATGTGTATTTCAACACATGGGTAATGTCAATTTTGCAAACAATAATGTTTAAGTTATGTTGTGTAATCCAACAACTTAGTAACTGACTTTACGGAAAATAGCGGTCAAATAACGTTGTGTATTTCAGCACATGGGTAATGTCAACTTTACAAACAATAAAGTTTAAGTTATGTTTTGTAATTCAACAGCTTTGTAACAGTGACTTTACGGAAAATAGGGTTCATAAAATGTTGAGTAAACAAACTTTACTAACAATATTGGGTATTACTTTATTTTGATGGTCCCTTTAAAGCATTTTGTTGTATTTAAGATACATGGCATATTAATCTCTTAGTGCTCTTAAAGGTCAAATTGCAGCATTATACATGATTATTTTGTCTCCAAATGATGCTTTAATAGACCAAATTAGAGGAGAATGGGTAAAGGACGTTGGAACTGAAATATCTGATGAAATATGGGAAGAGGCTCTGAGTAGAGTAATTGGATCCATTTTCTGTGCACACCTCAATCTCATACAATTTTAAATTATTCATCGTGCCTGCTACACAAAATGTAGACTCAAAAATATATCCTTCGATCGATGAGGTATGTGATCGGTGTAAAAGTGACAATACTGTAAAGTTTATTTATTTTTAAATTATTATTATTATTATTTTATTATTTTTATTTATTTATAACTATTATTATTTTCCATTTTGCTATACTTTTATCGACTCATGTTGTAGTTGTTGTATTTAATTCTAATTGTTTGTAAATTAATTTTGGCGGTAAGGTTAAAAAAAAGGGGGGAAGGGGGGAATTACAACCTTGATTGTATAAAAATGTTTAAAGTAAATAAATAAAAAAATTTAAAAAATAAATGGCATCTATGTGCCAACTAATTCTCATTAGATTATAAGTAGACTGTAAGGTTGGGGTTATGGTTAGTGTAAGTTGACATGTACCTGCAAAGTTTATTTTAGTCAGTTAAATGCCTGCTGAAGGAGCAGTATCCGCAGATATTAAGCAGACAGTCTACTAATACTCAAACGAGAAGTAATTGGCATGTAGTTGCAATGCAACTTTTAGTCAACAAAATGTGCAATTGGGACCATCAAAATAAAGTGTTACCCAATATTGTTTAAGTTATGTTGTGTATTGCAATAACTTAAATGTTTTACACAGCAGATGCCCCCCATTATGTGGGAACACCTACACTCTCACATTCACACACATGCTCATACTCATTCATTTTCAGCTTCGGCTTAGTATTCATCAGGGGTCACTACAGCACAGCACAGAATGAACCACCAACTTATCCAGCATATGTTTTATATACATAATAAGAACGTTTTTACAAGCGATTTACAGTTTTTTTTAACTTACTGAAAATAAACAAATTCTGGTCACTTTATTGATGTAAATTCTCTGGAAAAGATAAATTGGTGACTATGAGATGGGAATTTGAACGTCTGAGCTGTTTGCATTGGCTAATCGTTACAACGGAAGAAAAATTTTATAGTGCTCATTTATATTACTTTATTAGGCTGAGATTACAGCATGGGTCATTAACATCTGTACAATGGCACACACTCTCATTGTAAGGCTTAGGAGATATTGAATATGATGTTGAAATCTTATTTTATGAACACTAAACTGGTTGTGTTTAAGTTTTGCATCATGATGTACAGTTGAAGTCAAAATTATTAGCCCTCCTTTAAATTTATTTCTTTTTAAATATTTTCCAAATTATATTTAATAGAGCAAGGAAATTTTCACAGTATTTCCTGTAATATTATTTCTTTTGGAGAAAATCTTATTTGTTTTATTTTGGCTAGAATAAAAGCAGTTTTAATTTTTTAAAGCCATTTTAAGGTCAATATTATTAGCCCTCTTAAGCATTTTTTTTGGATTGTCTATCGAGTATCTATCGAGGATCTAGTATCTTGAAAAATATCTAATAAAACATTAGGTACTGTTACCCAGAAATAGGAGAAAAATATACCAATAGTTCAGGAATGCTAATAATTCTGACTTCAACTGAATGTATAAATTGGTTTGATGCAAACTCTTTACATTTGTGCAAAAAAGTCTAGCGTTTTTTCAACGCCCTTCGACTTCACTGATAAAACTTGCATATTCAATAGACTCGAATTTACATGTGCCACCAAAATGCTTGGAAACAAGTTAGGGCCATCCCGCTCTTGGCATTACCATCGCGGCTCAATAATTTTTAGGGTCTATTCTCCTGGGTGTCAGAAATTTCAGGGTCCAGCACATTCATATACATACATGTCCATAAAAAATAATTTAGAGAGTCAGAGTGTGTTATATAGAGACATAGAGAGAGAGAGAGAGAGAGAGAGAGAGAGAGAGAGAGAGAGAGAGAGAGAAAGAGAACAGAGAAGGCCAACACAGATGGTTCAGGGCTCTTTGGGGACCTGCGGTGGAGTCTGCCATGCCATCATGGTGGCGCGTGGGGAATTGAGCAGTGGGACTCGCGTTTGAAGCTTTGGATCTTCCACGTGTCATCTGATTACCACTGACAGTTGAGTTCACCGTTTCGTAACTATGCACATCTCGGCACTCTTTGGCTTCTTGGAAACATTAAATATGTAAAACGCTCACTGCATGTAGATGGGCCAAACTCCTCTGGATCTGCAAGTAATATCGCCGCTTAACAATCTCAACAGTTTCTTCTAGACAGTAGAGCTAATTGGGCTTCACTTAGGAATGATGTAGCTATTGTTGTTGGTGTGTATAATTAGTACATTTAATTATCGATATAGTTAAACAGTAATAACAATAACTGTATTGATTGCTATAACGATAACAATCATTGTTCGCAATAAAAACAGTAAGTGCTATATTAAAAACTACAATAGTAACTGTATGAGAACCCACATCAAGAATAATAAGCATAAAATTTAACTATAATTGCATTCACATCAAGACTATCTATGAATTTATTGTTCAGTAACTATGATGAAAACTACAATAGTAAGTGTATGAGAATTTAAATCAAGAACGATAACCGTATCGACAACTATATTAGCATTCACATCAAGAATAACCACAACGAAAATGTATTGTTCACCATAAAAATGGCAACTATAATAGTAACTTGTGAATACACATCAAGATCAATAACAATAACGTAAACTATATTAGCATTCACATCAAGAACAATAACCATAGCGCAAACTATAGTAGCATGCACATCAAGAACGATAATCATAACTATATTAGCATTCACATCAAGAATAACCACACCGATGATTATTATTGTTCACGATAAAACGATAATTATATTAGAAATTACAATAGTAACTGTTTGAGAATTCAAATCAAGAATGATGACTATATTGATAACTATATTAACATTTACATCAACAATGATAACCATAACGATAATTATAATAACATTTACATCAACAATAACTATAACTCTATAGTTACTATTTAGCATTCACATCAGCAATGATAACATAACGATAATTATATTAGCATTCACATCAACAATGATAACATAGCGATAACTATTTTAACACTTACATCAACAATAACCATAACGACAACTATATTAGCATTTACATCCACAACCATAACTCCATTGTTACTATATTAGCATTCACATCAAGAACGATAGCCAGAACTATAACCAAATTACGTAGCATTCACATCAAGAATAACCACAACGATAACTTATTGTTTAGTAACTATAACGAAAACTACAATAGTAAGTGTATGAGAATTCACGATAACCATAACGATAACTATATTAACACTCACATCAAGAATAACCACAACAAAAATGTGTTGTTCACAATAAAAATGGCAACTATAATAGTAACTTGTGAATACACATCAATAACAATAACCATAACGCAAACTATATTAGCATTCACATCAAGAACAATAACCATAACGCAAACTATAGTAGCATTCACATCAAGAACGATAACCATAACTATAACTGTATTAGCATTCACATCAAGAATAACCACACCGATGACTATTATTGTACGTGATAAAATGTTAACTATATTGAAAACTACAATAGTAACTGTGTGAGAATTCAAATCAAGAATGATGACCATATTGATAACTACATTAGCATTCACATCAACAATGATAACATAACGATAATATTAACATTTACATCAACAATGATAACCATAACGATAATTATAATAACATTTACATCAACAATAACTATAACTCCAGTTACTATATTAGCATTCACATTAATAACAATAAATATAATGACAACTACTGTATATTAGCATTCACATCAAGAACGATAGCCATAACTATAACCAAATTAGCATTCACATCAAGAATAACTACAATGATAGCTATTATTGTTTGCAATAAAATGGTTACTACATTGAAAACTGTAGTAACTGTGTGAGAATTCACATCAAGAATGATAGCCATAACGATAACTATATTAGCATTCACTTCAGCAATGATAACATAACGATAATTATATTAGCATTCACATCAACAATGATAACATAACGATAACTATTTTAACATTTACATCAACAATAACCATAACGACAACTATATTAGCATTTACATCCACAACCATAACTCCATTGTTACTATATTAGCATTCACATCAAGAACGATAGCCAGAACTATAACCAAATTAGCATTCACATCAAGAATAACCACAACGATAACTTACTGTTTAGTAACTATAATGCAAACTACAATAGTAAGTGTATGAGAATTCACATCAAGAACGATAACCATAACGATAACTATATTAGCATTCAGATAAAGAATAACCACAATTAAAATATATTGTTCGCAATAAAAATGCTAACTATATATAATGAAAACTACAATAGTATTGTTATGAGAATACACATCAAGAACAATAACCATAATGCAAACTATATTAACATTTACATTTACAATGATAACCATAACCATAACTATATTAGCATTTACATCACCAATAACCATAACTCCATAGTTACTATATTAGCATTCACATCAATAACAAGAACTATAATGATAACTATATTAGCATTAACATCAAGCATGATAACTATATTAACATTTCCACCAACAATGATAACGATAACAATCACTATGTTAGCATTCACAATAGTAACTTCATAATAATTCACATAGCAATAACTATTATTGTTTGCAAAAAAAAACGGTAACTCAACTGAAAACTACACTAGTAACTTCATGAGAATTCACATCAGGAACGATAACCATAACGATAACTATATTAGCGTTCACATCAACAATAATAACCATAACTGTTATTGTTGGCAAAAAAACAATAACTTCAAGAACGAGAACTACAATTGATCAGAATAACAATCAACGATAACTATATTAGCATTCACAACAAAAAATGGCAACTGTAATGATAACTGCAATAATAACTTTGATATTTTTCACACCAAGAATGAAAACTAAAATGATAAATACACTACATAATAAACTACGTTAGCGTTCTCACAAAGAACAGCAACAATAACTATTAGTGAAGATCACACTATGGACAATAACGATAAAGATAACTATAACAATAAATATATTATTGGCTGCTCATAAAGAGATAACAATAATGATCACTATAGCAATATTATACTAGCATTCACGTAAAAAATGGTAACCATAGCAAAAACAAAAACACAGATTTTAGTGTCCACGTCAAGATCAGTAACCATAACTGTAATGATATTTATGCTCATACCAATGACAACTATAAGAATAACTAATTAGATTCATACCAGTAATGATAAATATAACAATAACTACATTAATGTCCACTCCAAGGGGATTAACAATAATATAGGTATTATAGTTCACGTTAAAAATGACTTTTAATGATATTGATGCTAGCATTCAGATCAAGAACGATTGCAAAATTATTATGTTCACATCAAGAATAAATATACAGTAACAGTAATAGTGCTTGCATTCATACCAAGAACGATAACAATGATAACTATATCAACATCATGAACAACAACTATAACAATAACTTTATTTGTGTTCATACCAATAATACCTACAAGAATAGCTATACAATTACTGTTTGCACTCATACAAATAATGATAACGAATTAACATAGAGAACGGCAACTGTAACAATAACTAATTTTCTGTTCATACACTGATAAGAATAGCTATATTATGATCCACACCAATGGATATAACAGTAACTGCATTGATGTCCACTCCAACAGCAATAACGATAATAAAGAAAACAACGACTTCTTGCGTAAAACGACAACTTTAACAATGGCTGCGTCCAAACATTTAAATTTAAACATTTGAATTTAAATGTACTACACGGCCGTTAGAAAAGTTTGTTCTATACAATATTAATGTTATCAGTATGAATGGAATTCGGATGTACTACATCTGCTGTTTTGTCATGGTCACGTGACATACCTGCATCAGTTACGTCGTTTCACTCCCATTCATGAATTCTCTCGCCGGGCATCATGTGATAGCCCAGCGTGCATGGATGCGCACTTCAGAATCGCGCTAGAAGTAGTAAGTCATCCGGGTACTTCTCGCATATAAATTTTCAAATTCTATGAATTCGGACATACTAATCAGCTCGCATACTGAGTTTAGCATACTATATAGTATGAAAGTATGCAGTTTCAGATGCAGCAAATATCTATGTTAGCATTCACATCAGGAACGACAAACATAATAATTATATAATGACATCAAAAATAACCCAATATAACCAAAACATTTTGTTATAATTGTTTCCATTTACACCAATAACGAAAATTAAATTAACATCAAGAACGGCAACTTTAACAACTACTATTTTTGTTTTCATACCATAATAACTATAAGAATAGCTATATTACGATTCACACCAATAAATATAACAGTAACTGCAATAATATCCACTCCAAAAGCATTTACGACAATAACAATATTAGTGTTCATGCTAAGAATGACACCTTTAATGATATCGATGTTAGCCTTCACACAAAGAACGATGAACATAATAATTATATATTGGCAATCAAAATAACCATAACAATAACTATTTTAGCATTAACATCATGAATAGCCTCTATTGAATATCTATATACTGTATTTTGAATTGAGGAATAAACTGACGTGATGTTGTTTTAAAATGCGATTTTGCTACTAAACTACATCAGAGTGACATTGTGAGATTGCCGTCAGGTTGTGATATTTGTGATTAATAGCCACAAACAATCAATTAACATTTTCCACCTCATCATTTCCCCCCAGTGTTTGAACAGTGTGTGATGTCAAAGCCAAAGTAGAAGATTAATTTGGTCTTACCTGGGAAAATTATGACAATTAGCCTGTTGGGAGAAAAACAGTACTTGGTAAGCTGTTTCTGATTGGTCCAACAGAAGCAAAGCAGAGATTCTGATTGGTCCAAACAGCCATAAAAACGTAAATGTGCATTTTATACGCAGAAAAGTGGGTGTATATTAGCATAGACATTACTGCAGAGGTGTAGATTTTTGAATTGGTAAAAAAATAATAAAATAGCATCGCCACTGTCAAAAAAAAAAGCATAAATTTTGAAATCTGCATTATTGATTTTGTTTTTCTTACATGGGAACGTTAAAAGCTGCGCAAAAAGCTGCATAAACAACACCAAAAGGTTTTACATCTGCTGAAATTCAATTTGGTTCACAAAGAGCCTCGACTGTGGCTCGACAGTTTCCTTTGACAGTGGCGACATGCTAATCCTCCAGGGCTCCAGCTAGTCCTGCGCTATTGCTCTTTCTCATTAGAGGAAATGTGGTCATTCTCAGCAGACGCTTTCATCGCATTATTTCTGACACGAGCTCATGCTGCAACAGGCCAAAGCAACTGGGTTTCAGCTCATGGCGACTTTGTGGATGAGTCTGGCATTTACACCCCATGTCTGGAGAGAGGGTGACTTTAGGGGTCACATGTGGGGTATTGAGTTTAATAATACAGACTTATATTTTGATATAAGCACTCTTGTTTATTAGAATTTACATATTGACATTTGGAAAAAAGGCTAAATTAAAAGCTAAATTATTAAGTATTAAATCATACTTGAATTTTTGTAGTCATTGATAAATGACACAAAATTAAAAATGCATATTTAAACTTATAAATGATCTCTTTTTTTTACATTTTCTTAGTAAGATGTTGATTTTCTTTGACAATACACTACAAAAAGGCTTTTCAAAATACAAAAAAATGCTAAAATAGTTAATTATAATAATTTTATTTACAGCCATCATATACAAATTAAGAAGCTATATAATATGAAATACTGTAGGCATATTTTGATCTCTTTGATTTCTTTGTGATAACTGTGTTTATATACAGTATGAAAATTTGTTATTATAAAATATTGCCATGATAGGTGCCAAAAGCCAATAAACATGCAAAATAATGTGAAAAGAACCACATTATTTACTCCTAATAACTTACATCTGCTCATGTGATTAGATTTGCATAGTTTTACTTTTTGTCTTTATCAACCCATTAAATGTTTGTGATTTTTTATTTGATAAAAAGAGACTAAAATGTAAATCTCTAATTATTTGTATTTGCTTATTCTTTGTTCCTCTTTACAAATCCATAAAAATAAATTAAAATAAAATAAAATAAAGTAAAATAAAATAAAAAAGAAACAGTATTTTTTCATATAAAATAATACAAACAAACAAATAAACAATAAATAAACAATAAATAAATAAATAAATAAATAAATAAATAAATAAATAAATAAAAAGACACATTCATTCATTTTCTTTTCGGCTTAGTCCCTTTATTAATCCGGGGTCGCCACAGCGGAATGAACCGCCAACTTATCCGGCATTTGTTTTACGCAGCGGATGCCCTTCCAGCCACAACCCATCTCTGGGAAACAATAAAAAGACACATTTTTAAAAATATAAATTCATTACAAAAATAAACTGGGAAAAATACATAAATAAAAATGAACAGTATTTTTTCATGTAATTTCATAAAACCAAACAAACAATCAAACAGTAAATAAATAAATGAATAAATAAATAAATAAATAAATAAATAAATAAAGAGAAAGGATTTTTAAATATTAAAATAATAATAATAATAATAATAATAATAATAATAATAATAATAATAATTAACCGGGGAAATAAAAAGAGGATGTAAATAAATAAATAAATAAATAAATAAATAAATAAAAGTGAAAAGGAATTAGTGCATAATTTTAATTTCTAGACACGTCAATCTCAAAAATCATTATTCAGTCATTTTGAACTCATCATGAGCAGATGCTCATTATCTCTTTTCCCATCATCCACTGCTTTTTGCTTTCTTTACAAACACACTTACTGTTCGGATCCAGGTTTTCGCAGAGCTCGGTCTTGGCCTCTCCGTTGGGCCGGTCGCTGGGTTTATGGGACAGCCGGGATGACATGGTGGCTGCCGTCACCACCGCCTTGAAGCTGCGCTTGCGTTTCTGCACATTAAGCTCTGGGTGGAAGATGATGACGTAGACCTTGGGCATGTAGAGCATCCCGAGAGCCACAGACGCACTCAGATTCATGGAGATTGTCAGTGTCGTCGTCTGGATGTAGAGCTGCAGAAGAACAACAATGGAAAGCTACATTACTCTGGGCAAGAGCGTTCACAAAAAGAGCCATCAAAGAGCTGAAGAAAATATACAATGGCTTAACAGATCAGACAGTACAACTGTCAACTAAAAATGATATAATTTACTTCTGGAGGACAATCAATCAATCAATCAATCAAACAAACAGTACAACTGAAAATTACTTCTGGAGGACAATTAATCAACCAACTAAAAACCAACTAAGAAAGAAAGAAAGAAAGAAAGAAAGAAAGAAAGAAAGAAAGAAAG
>CAIGQQ010004613.1:1739939-1780045 GCA_903798035.1 Danio albolineatus | reverse complement strand
TATTTATTTATTTATTTTTTTATTCATTTATTTTTTTATAAGCATAAATTTGATTTTGGTATGCTAAAATTACTTGATTTTGTTTTATGTCCACATGCTGTATGTTGTGTATGTTGTGTATGAGCTTGCTCAACGAGGATGAGCAAATGGGTTGTGTCGCATAGCAATTAGTTTTTATTTCACAAACAAATTTAATTCAACAAAACTTTTCTTTAAAAAACATGGCATTTAAAAAATAACTATTGTCATTTATCTAAAACATGCACAGTAATCTGTCCTGGCTAACTACACATAAATGGGGAGTTAATCTCATATTAATGCAGTGTTATTCTAAAAAACAGCCTGATCTCACGAGAAAACGTAAGCATTTTACGTTTTGCCAGTTTAGTTCCCTCGTACGAAAATGTAAGATTTAAAAAAAGAGGCGTGGCACCCAATCCACCCCTAAACCCAACTGTCATTGGATAATGAACAAATCGTACTAAATTGTACAAATTAAATTGTACGAATTCATACGAATTAGCCACTAAATGCAAAGTTACGAAATGCCGTGAGATAGTGTTATAAAAAATGATAATAAAATGATAATAACAAAAATAAATATAAGCAAAAGAAAAGAAAGCAAGTAAAAAAACCTACCGTGTGTGATAATAAAAGGAAGATTACACGCACACAGTTCCTAATAGGCCTTAATGATCTGTTCAAAGAAAAATTCAAGCGAAAGCAGCCACCGCTGCTGCTTAAAAAAGGATTTTTAATTTTTTTTTTTTTTTAATCTGGAGCTCTTGAAAGCAGCAGGACTGTGAGTGCACCATCATCGCATTTTGTACAGTCTATTTCAAAGAAAACTGATCGCACCAGTTGCTTTTCGTCTAGGCACAGTTGCTTCACGCAAGTAAATGGGAGTGTGCACGCTTTTTAACATCACCTGTGCACGCAAGTGATCATCCTCTCATTCAGTATTCACCTTCTTTCTTTTGCTTGGGCGAACACATACTTTTGTCAGTCATGCTGCCTCTCCTTTGTAAGATTACATTTGCACAAATATCAGGCCATCCTTATTGTCTAACACTGCTTTTAAGAAAACTACCATTTAAAAAATTATTTCCAACCAGCCAAAGTGGCTAGTGGGAGTGTCTGTTTAACCCGTCACAGCTGAAATCTATCCTCATTTTGCGGGTTGGCAGGTTTTAATAGACCCTTTCACACATACAGATCTTTCTGGAAAATTACCATGAACAGGCCCTTTTTGAAAATACCGGAAAGAGAAGTTGTAACATTACCGGTAATTTGCCGGAATGCGAACACAGAAGTGTTCACGGAACTTCTGTGAACACAGAAAGAACATTGCCGGGAAAAGCACGATCACGCTTAGAACATGCTGACGTGAGACGTCTACTCCAGCCAATCAGAACATTCAAATGCACTCACGTCCACATTGTTTATGAAAATAAAAGCCTTTGAATTTTTTTCCAAACACTTTTAGCAGCAAGTTGTGGGTCAGATAACGTTTCTGTGTTTCTTCCTAATGCCAACTGTGGAAACATTATCGATAAAATGCTCATGATAAACTGCTGTTTGTTTACAGAAGAGTCTAGCTTTAAATAGGAGAATGATCAAATCTCTTTGGTCAATTTTTGAGCTTGATGCTAATGGTCCAATCTGATTAAATTATTTATGCTAAGCTAAGCTAAAATGCTCTTGTCATACCTGGAGATCGGCTTGATGGATTCAAAAATGGTAAAACTCAATCGTTTACCTTTGGAGGAGTTGTAAAATGTGTTTCTGAGTGTTCCTTTAATGTAAAAGAAGCAGCTTTTAGCACATGCTTTTCAACACATCACTCACTCTTTACACATGACATAGGAGGTGAATATGGTTTTTATCTGGTCAACCATATTTGATTTCTTATATCTTTACAGGGTCAGCATCACCCATCTCACTGACCAATGAAAAAGCTGAAGTTAGGCGTCAATCCCGGTCACAGAAAGAGACATGTGTCACTTCACTGCATTTGCACTGGCAAATTAATTTAACACCCCTAGAGGTTTTCGCACTTTCTCCTCCTGAATTTTTTAAGGTTGTGTGATTCAAGAGCCCATGGGAACTGAGTTATGTTCCAAGCTGTGATCGTTGCTCCCACAACAAGCTAAAAATAGATGCGTGAAAGTCTTGTTTTGCAATTGTCTTTTGTTGTAGTCTGATTGATTTCAGATAAAATAATCCATAAATGCTCTGTGATACAAAAACTGCGCTTGATGTTGATTAGAGGGTTTCTCTCTAGCTTTGAGCACTTTTATGTCTCATGAGTTGATTTGTATCTATTTATTTATTTATTTATTTTTGTATGAAGCCATTTTAACTAATATTTTATCTTGTCTTCATTATTTTATTTTATTCCTAACATTTTATTCTTCTGGGCGCCATGGTGGCGTAGTGAGTAGCACATTCGCCTCACAGCAAGAAGGTCGCTGGTTCGAGCCTCGGCTGTGTCAGTCGGCATTTCTGTGTGGAGTTTGCATGTTCTCCCTGTGGTTGTGTGGGTTTCCTCCGGGTGCTCCGGTTTTCCCCACAAGTCCAAAGACGTGGTGTCGGTGAATTGGGTAGGTGAAATTGTCCGCAGTGTATGAGTGTGTCTGGATGTTTCCCAGAGATGGGTTGCAGCTGGAAGGACATCTGCTGCATAAAACAAAATGCTAGATAAGTTGGCGGTTCATTCCGCTGTGGCGACCCCGGATTAATAAAGGGACTAAGCCGAGAAGAATATGAATGAATTAATGTATTTTTTCTTCTTTTTATTTTTATTAGCTTTTGCAAGGTACCGAAACACAAAACAGCAAAGAAAGCTACTTCACGTGGCCGCCATTTTAGACAACGAAATCGAGGCTGCGGTGGAAAGAAACCCGGAAGTATTGCCTGAGTCACACACGAACGTTGTGTACGTGGCTGTATATCTTATCAGCAAAGAGAAAATGACACATATTTATACTTTAACCGCCTTCCGACTGACCCGAAGGTCTGTTCTGAATGAATAGTGAAAATAAACAGGGATATCAGATCTCATTTTCAGTCAAGTTAAGGGAAATGGCACTAGTTGGCTACCGTTTTCTTTCCCAAACACATGTTTTAGATGCTGTTTATCAAACTCAAGTTAATGAACTGCTTCTTTCACTATATTAAACTCGTCACCATACAAAATTTTGGTTCTGAAATGTAAAAAAAACAAAAAAACATGTAAAGCACTGTTGATGGCATTCTTTAACACCGCTGATTTGTCGTTGTGTTCATGTGCTCAACAGAAATTACTGTGATTGGCCGTGATGGTCATCAGTTCACCGCAGTTGCGGCACTTCGCTGATGTTTACCGAGTGCAAATACAAACGAGCGATCTGCTTGATGAGTCGACTGTACCAACTACCGACTATACCGACTACCCAGGACGTATTTCGCAGCCTCCAGAGACTTACATAGGACGTTTTCAGAATGAGCCTAGGTTTTTCTCTTTTTGTTACTCAGTAACTAAAGCTCAGTGGTGGATTTAGGCATGGGCAATATGGGCGATCGCCCAGGGTGGCACTGGGTGATGTTGCAAATGAAAGAAAAAACGTGCCCCAGTAAAAATCATATGTGCCCCAGTAAGCTTTGAGATATGATTTACTTTATGCAAGTGTGTTAATCGCAAGAATGGTAATACAGGAATAAACATGTTAGACATTTGACGGCTTTTGTAAACGCAAGTTTGTTTTTCTCTTTGTGCAACAGAAACAACGCTGGTGAAGACAAACTGACGCATGAGCACTGAGAGCCATTCAAGCGCGCCTCACATACGCTGCTCCTGATCCTTCTGAGAATCCCGGCTGTTCACATGGACGCTGATAAAACATGCACCCCTCATGCACTGTGAAACCGGAGTAACAGTCTTTTATGTTACTTTATAACACACGGTGTTGGCAGGCAGCGACTTTGGTAACACTTTATTTTGATGGTCCATTTGAGTATTAGTAGACTGTCTGCTTAATATCTGTTGATACCGACATTCAACAGACATTTAACTGACTATAAGAAACTTTGCAAGTACATGTCAACTTACGCTAACCCTACCACTAACCCCAATCCTAACCCTAACCTAACAGTCTACTTATAATCTAACGAGAATTAGTTGCAATGTAACTTAAATTCAACAAACGGACCATCAAAATAAAGTGTGACTGACATTTGTCAGGTAGTGTAGTGCTTATAGTAAAACCATAGCCTGAGTATTGTTGCTGACCCTACCCAAGCACTACAGTGTGAGTCACCCTTGATGGCTACTTCCAACATGATAACACACCATGTCACAAAGAGCTCATAGCATCTCAATCCAATAGAGCCCCTCTGGGATGCACTGGAATGAGAGATTCACATCACGGATGTGATCTGCGACAAATCTGCAGCAACTGTGTGATAACATTATGTCAATGTGAAGCAAAGGCTCTTGTTGAATCAATGTCATAAATATAAAAGTCAATAATGTAGGCAAAAGGGGATTCAACTTGCTACTAGCAAGGCGTACATCATTCAGTATGCGAGATGGATGGTCATCTGTTGAATGGGCTTCCTTGCATAACAAATCCACACACACACGTACACACTCCTCTAGCTGCAGATTAGTGCTGATCAGCGTTAATTACTGAGCATTGAGTCTTAACACTTGCTCTCATCTGAGACGTCTGGATGTGAGCGATGATATGGCGAAGAGGGAGAGTTTTATGGATGTGATTGAGGTTAATAATGGATCAGCCAGAACTGGAGCAGCACAGAAATAAACAGCCTGATATATGAGGAACACCGAATCCACAGAGAAAAAATAAAATTAAAATCACAGAGAGATTGAAATTGGAATGAAAGACAAGTGGGCTAAAGACTGTAGATTGAAGACAGGCTGGGTTGTTTGTTGATATGGCACCATAGAAGTGTAGATTTATTTGCCAATATGTGGAAGAATGAGAGCATTTATTGGTATATCCTTGTCAGTACAAGACAGTGGGTTCATTATAGCTGTACAATTGATCAAACCAAGATTCAGAAGAGGAAATAGAGGTGATTTAAGTGACTTTGAATGTTGTATGGTTGTTGGTGCCAGCCAGCCTGGTCAGTATTTCAGAAATTGCTCATCTACTGAGTTTTTGAAGCACAATTATAGAGAACTAGTCTGAAAAGGAGAACATATCCAGTGAGTAGCAGTTCTTTAGGCAAAATATGCAAAATTGATTGATATTCTTGACATAAAAAGCATAGTGGGATCATTGTAGGTACATAATTGTTCGTTTTAAAATACACAATACACTATATTAGAATTTATTATTGGCGGCACGGTGGCTCAGTGGTTAGCAGTGTCGCCTCACAGCAAGAGGGTTGCTGAGTACCAGCTGGACTAGTTTGCATTTCCGTGTAAATTTTGCATGTTCTCGTTTTTCATGTGGCCAAAGGTCTAAAGAAGTATAAGTGAACTAAATTAACCGTAGCGTATGTGTGTTTGTGTGAATGATTGTATAGTCTGATTTCACGTGGCTGCCATTTTAGACAGCGAAATTGATGCTGCAGTGGGAAGAAACCCGGAAGTATCGCCTGAGTCACACAGGAATGTTGTTTACCTGGCTGTATATCTTATCAGCGAAGAGAAAGTGACACAAATTTATACTTTCATTGCCTTTTGACTAACCCGAAGGTCCATTTTAAATGAATAGTGAAAATAAATAGGTAAATCAGATCTCATTTTCAGCTAAGTTAAGAGAAATGGCACTGGTTAACTAAAGTTTTCTTTACCAAACACACGTTTTGAATGCCATTTATCAAACTCAAGTTAATGAACTGCTTCTTTCACTATATTAGGCTCGTCACGATACAAAAATTTGATTCTGAAATGTAAAAAAAACTCAGTTTCCCATTAACATTTAAGGCAATGGTAATGGCGTGCCATTGTGATCACATGCACAACAGAAATGGCTGTGATTGGCCGTGACGGTCATCAGTTCACCGCAGTTGCGGCACTTCGCTGATGTTTACAGAGTGCATACACACAAACAAGCAATACGCTTGATGAGACGACTGATCTTCACGGCTTTAAAATGATCTAGTGTCCGTCTATCTGTGTTTGCAATCTTTGAAGAGCGGTTAAATAAGGACCTTCAGTGGCAATCACTGGTGAAGAAGAGCCTCTAAAGCGACGGTTAATATTTGAAAAGGAGAAGTTGCTATTTCAGCTTCATCATTCAGGTATGTTATTACTCTTTTAAAACTATAATAATTAAATATTTTGTATTATGAGGTAATGTTTCTATTTGATAGAAAATCCCTTGTGTTATAGGGTGATACAGACTGAATATGGGGGTAACGTTAATATGGATAAATACTGTGCTTGTAAGTTACTGATGAACTCGATCGTCAGCCTTCGGTTCAGAAATCTGTGTTAAGCTGACTTTGCTCTGCTTTTTGTTCGAAATAAGTTACAATTTCGCTTTATTTGTTTGTCAATATTAATTAAAATACCAATAACAATAAAACAGCTGCATTATTTGAAGGCGAGCTTCGAGAGGGAGCGTGAAGCGCATGCACACTCTTTTAACGGTAACTTGATATGAGCCGAATTCCGCTTTCGTGCAGTTTTTAGCTCCAACCTTAAGCAAACGCGTACTTCTACCTTGTTCGTGTCTGAGTCATTTCTGTTGAGGACTTTTGAATACTGTGGCAAATCAGCTGTTTATGAATGCACTCAGCGGCGCTTAGCGGGAAATGGTCATTTTTAAAACTTCAGTACCGGGACAACACCATTACAGACAACACTAAGGTGTGCTACAGAGGACTACATAGTTTTATCTCTCACTGGGTTACGTAGGCTGAAGCAGGGAAGCCCCCACAGTGTTTACCTGCTGCCATGAACTGAAGTCTAGGAGGACACTTAAGTGTATTACTCTTAAAGCGACGTTGTTTGATGCCTAATATGGTTTTAATTGTTTAACTTAAACTTAACAGAATGATATTCAAGTGATGTTTACACCATTGTTGCATTTTGAAATAGCGGCAAAAGCTGGATTTGTGGTTTGTAGTACACAGCATGTTGTTGCAATGTTTACAGTACTGATCCTATACTTCTGGATTTCTTCCCACCGCAGCCTCGCTTTCATGTTTCATGGCACCCGTGTGAAATAAGCATATATTGGTGCTTCCCAGTACTGGGTTGTGGCTGGAAGGGCATCTGCTGCGTAACACATATGCCAGAATAGTTGGTTATTTATTTGTGGCGACCCCTGATAAATAAGGGAATAAGCCTAAGAAAAATAAACGAATGAATGAAATTGACTGTCACAGAATTGTCAAAACCTGATGCTATCTAAAACAAAAACCACCTTTCTAAAGCTTAAACAAACACTGCACCACACTAAAACACATTCCCCAGATTAAAAACCAACATCTACCGTGTTAAATCACCTAAACGCATCATCTATGACAACCTCATTAACACCAACGACAGACAAATCCACAATCCGCCACCTTATGACAACATGCAATTTGAATAGATAAGAATTCAATTGGCGCACTGGCTCCTGCCGCGATCATATGCTTAACCCGGCAATCTATCTTGAGTCTTAATTTGTTTATTCCTGCAGTGTTTTATTGTTTCTTGTCTAAAGAAACACATAGATGTAGAATAGGCACTAAAGAAGGGTTTAGCTTTGTGCTTTTACTGAGTCTACTCTGACCTAGGTTGAAAATTAAAGGGGGGTTTGGGAAGGTAGGTCTGCCCCTTAAATAGTGGAAAACAGTTTGCACTCATCTGTATCTAAATAATAATAATAATAATAATAATAATGTATTTTTCATAGTAATTTAAGCTGCAAGCAGCACTAAAAGGGACCTCTGACTCAGGCTCGCCAATATAAACAATAATTAAAAATAAAAAGAGCATGACTAAGAATTTGATGTGTGCCAAACTTTTTTGTATGATGATAACTGGATATTGTCATGTATATGTGTTCAGCACAGGACTCTTATCAAACTTGTGAATTTTGGGGCAGATAGGACATTTTATGCCTGAGTTATAGGAACTTAATCTTTTATGGTCATTCATTTATACATTCCTTTCCTTTTCAGCTTAGTCCCCTCATCAATCTGGGGTCGCCACAGCGGAATGAACTGCCAACTTATCCAGCATTTGTTTTACGCAGCGGATGCCCTTCCAGGTGCAACCCATCTCTGGGAAACATCCATACATTCTCACTCACACACATACACTATGGACAATTTATCTTACCCAATTCACCTGTACCACATGTCTTTGGGCTTGTGGGGGAAACCGGAGCACCCGGAGGAAACCCATGCAAACGCAGGGAGAACATGCAAACTCCACACATAAATGCCAACTGACCTAGCCGAGGCTTGAACCAGCAACCTTCATGTTGTGAGGTGACAGCACTACCTACTGCGCCACTGTGTTGCATCTTTTATGGTGAAACATTAAAATTGTCAGGCCACCATTGACAGGCCCTTAAATGAAAAATCAGGGTAAAGCAAGCCATTTGCTGCTGCCAACAGGAGGCGCTGTGAATGTAACTGATTATTGGCTTGTCGATGTGTTCAGGTCAGGACTTTTATTATCTTATCATGAATTTTGAGGCACAATCGAACAAAGCATGCCTGAGTTGTAACAACTCGACGTAACATCAAAATTTGTCAGGCTGCCACAGACACATCCTAGACAACTCAAGAGCTTCACAATTTGATTTTGCAAACCTTTAAATTAGAGATGCATTGAATACAACGTTCTTCTCTGGTTTTGATTTACATATACTATAAAAACAATTCAATTGATTTGTGTTGGGATAGCATGAAGAAATTAAGTTAACTTGTTACTTTTTACAAACTTTTAAAACAATAAACAATTAAGTTACTTTTTAGCCATTTGTTGCAACTATTTAAATGTGTATCAGTCTGAAAATGTTGTTGTGTAAACATGAAACTTTTTAAAATGCAAACTTTTCTGTTGCATCATTTTGTAAACACAGTCTTAAATGAGCAGATCCCACTGTATAAAGTGACCAGCGAATTTAATCAATGAAATAAAAAATAAAAATTACTTCTACTTGTTACACCTTAAATAATTATATTTTAAATGAAAATTTATTAAGTTGAAATAACTTGATTTTTTTAGGTCTAACAAGTTAAATTAATGTTAGGCTGATCCAGTGGTCCACAAACTGCTCTCAATCCACGGCTGAATGCTCTTCGAAGTGACATCTCTGCCTTAAATTATTCATTCATTCATTCATTTATTCATTCATTCATTCATTCATTCATCCATTCCTTCATTCATTCCTTCATTCATTCATTTATTCATGTATTCATTCATTCACTCATTTGTTCATTCATTCATTCATTCATTCACTCATTTATTAATTTATTCATTCATTCATTCACTCATTCACTCATTTATTCATTCATTCATTCACTTATTCATTCACTCATTCACTCATTCATTCATTCATTCATTTTCATTCAGCTTAGTCCCAGAGGGCCAGAGGTCACCACAGCAGAATGCACTGCCAACTTTTCCAGAATATGTTATGCAGCGGATGCCATTCCAGCCGCAATGTAGTAATGTAATGTAATGTGTATTTATTGTGTATGACCATCCACACCAAAGCGCTTCACAATCATGAGGGGGGAGGGGGGTCTCTCCACACCACCACCAATGTGCAGCATTCACTTGGATTGTGCGACGGCAGCCACAGGACAACAGCGCCAGTGTGCTCACCACACAACAGCTATTGGTGGAGTAGAGAGACAATGATAGAACCAATTTGGTTGATGGGGAGGTATGGGAGGCCATGAAGGTTGAGGGCAGAGAGGGAATTTGCCCAGGACACCTGGGTTACACCTCTACACTTTACGAGAAGTTCCATAGTGTTTTTAATGACTACAAAGAGACAGGACCTCAGTTTAATGTCTCATCTGATAAACAGTGTCCATTGACAGTATAGCGTGCCCTTAACTTTACTGGGGCATTAGGACTCACACAGACCGCAGGTTGAGCGCCCCCTGCTGGCCTCACCAACATCACTTCCAACAGCAACCTAGTTTTCCCACATGGTCTCCCATTTAGGTACTGACCAGTGAGTAACCGGTCTGGGCTGCAGGGTGATATGTCTGATATGTCTGTACTGGGAGACTGCCTTAAATCATTGTTTATTTATTTTTTAATCCTATAAATCAACTTAAAATTTATTTCCACTTGTTACAGCTAAAAAAACGAAGCTATTTTCAGCTTAAATTTTATTGAGTTAAAAAAAATCCTTAAGCCGATCCAGTGTTAAGCTGATCCAATGGTTCACTTTTCTCCAGTGTACAACTCACACACTGCTCACACATCTCTGCCTCAAATCCTCATTTTTAAACCGATCCTCATTTTTTTATGCTTTCAGAGAATGCCACCTATAGAGGAAGCAAAACTGCCTACGCGTGCCACATGAGAGGCTTCCAGAATGCCACAGGAGCATCAAACAGGAAGGGACTTATTATATAAAGTGACATACATATAGTGACAGAGGAAGTCGACTCAAACTGCGCTGTGATGTAGTTTACCGTCACGCTGGATGAAGAGGACACATTTGGCAGCACTGAGAAACGCAATCGCTGGAGACGTACAGTAGGCGGATATACTCTTGGATCACCTTGCGCACAAAGGGACAAAGCTTTTTGTCATCTAAAGAGCCTTTTCTTTTCCTCAAGAGGCACGTTTTTTTGTTGCGGCGTCGCAAGGTAATTCAGCTTGAAATGGGTAACGGCAGCTCGACAAAAACACAAAGAGCTTTATTGAACTGTGTTTTCAAAGAGCGGTTCATTTCCACTATCCACTGCAGTGACAACGACAACAAGAGGAACGTCCGTTTGGCTCAATGAAGGAAAAACAAAGCCTGTCGTCACGTCAAATGAGTTTTTAATTACTTTAGCAGCAGTTCAGAAACTGTATGATGATGTAACTTGACAGGGACGTCACAAGCCATTTACGCATGCCTATACTGTAACTTCGGCCCAATCCCAATTAAATTTTTAATATATTTTTTACCCCTACTCCTTCCTCTTCCCCTTGGCCCTAGAAACAGACTGAGAAGGGGAAGGGTTTCAAATTTTACCCCTAAAAATGGGACAGGACACCTGCACACGTCATCATATGTCATCGCAAGCTCAGACTTCATATGAGATCGACGATTGTGACTGCTGTAGTTATTCCAGTTACCTTATTTTTTGGTATTTATCTTCAGGAAATCACTGAAGGCGTATATCATGTTATGATAACAATATAATATGGCAATAAGCTCATAACTGTACTATGTGATCTGTACACCGTGACCCTATTCATCTAAACACACAAAAGCAACATTAACATCATACCAGACACTGTAAAAAGCTCATTCCTCTGGAAATGTATTGAATGTATTGAATGTATTTTTGCCCATCCCTGCCAATACCTTTCTACTTGTAAAAATGTCCAGCAAAGACTGAGAACTGTATTGTGCATTAAAGAGCCCCTATTATGGGTTTTTGAAAATGAGCTTGCATGCAGTGTGTAACACAGGTCTAAGTGAAATGAAATGTCCAGCTAAGGCTTAGATCTGAAAGTGCACAGTGTTTAAAAATATTGATTCATCCATAAAAGAGTCAACTTATAGTTCTTCAAACGAATTGCCGTGCTTACGAGTCTTTAGCCGTTTCGGCATGACGTGAGCACAAAACATTAGCCCCGCCCATTTGTGCGCACCCAGACCCAGAAAATTTGAAACCCCCAACCCCGCCCACAAACAACAGCTGCAAGCAAAGGTTGCCAGATTGGGCGGTTTTGAATTTGATTGTGCAGGTAAAAACCTTTTGGATAGGATTTGTGTATGTAAATGTGCAATCCTAGCGTAAATGTAGAGACAGCATGAAACATCGCTGTAAAATCAGAGGCACCTGCGTTTACTGACCTAAATCCACACGAGAAGGGGGACATTTCCCAGTGGCCTGACGGTGAATCTGGCCTGCACCCCCTATCCAACAAGTGAGTAAGTGCGATTAAAAAGGTTGCCTCATTGTTTTCTCTAGCTTGTAAATGATGTATTTAATTGTGTTTTGTAACTTTTAACCACTTGTAGTATATTTGGTTAACTTTTATTCTCATATCGCGTCTAAAAGCAAGTTGTAAATGCGACACGTGCCTCTTCGTTTGCGGATTAAAATGCGTTTGTGAACTCGTGTTCCTCTGCTGTTTGTCGTTGCTATGGCCAGATCAGCTCTCCTACACACGTGCGGCGGTCCTGTTTCATAATAGTTCAGCCTTCGCCGCTGTGTGCATTAATAGTGCATGTGTGTCGCTATTTTTACTTCTGGTTAAGAATAGAGTAATATGCTCGGAGACTGAGGGGTTAGTTTCAGGGGTGAGGTGTCTAAAATACGGGCGACTCCCGGGAAAAACGAGTGTTGGCAGATATGCTCACACACACACTATGACTACTTCAATATAGATAAGCCGTGGTGGGCATTCTCTCGCGCTGAATGATGTTGACCAATCGCAACAGATTGGGTCACTGAACGATTCATATAGGAGTCGTTGGGATAATTAGGTAAAAATAAATGCAAATTATAAGACAATGAAAGTGTTTTTTGACCATACATGCATATTAGCCTGCTTTTGGAAACCCCCAAAACCAAAATATGACCCTTTTTAATGTATAATAGGGGCTCTTTAAAAGAAGTCCTTTCTTTCCTGAGACCCACAGAACAACACAACGCAACCCACTTCTGTCAGAGTGAATGGGCAGACCTACAGTAGCTTCTGTTCATGATGTGTTATGTCATATTTAAGTCGCTCAAAGTGTAAAACAATGTGGATGTGGCAACGTGTTCTGGCATGCTTAACTGGCAGAACTAATCTTAAAAAGAACTACTGTATACATTACAAATTAGCTTACTTACAATCCAGAACAAAAAAAAAAGGATTGTTGATATAGTACTAACACATTAAAAATGGTCCTTCTGTTTGACATGCATATACAGTACGTCTTGATCGTATGCTTTGAAGCCCATCCACGTGTATGTAAATGTGCAATCCCAGCGTAAATGTAGACAGCATGAAACATCGCTGTAAAATGAGAGGCACCTGCGTTCACTGACCTAAATCCACACGGGAAGACCACAGATGGCATAAATAAAACAGAACCCTGCATTAAACATGGGTCAACACTCGTGTACGTGCTGTATCCAAAACTCAGCACACTTGCTTTTTCAGTCAAATTGCAAATTCATTTACAGAAGAAAAGAAAACAAACAAACCTGCTTTGTTGTTTCAAATGAAACCCAGTTGGCATTAATTCAATGTCTACACATCTAATGTTAATGTAAACGTAATGTTTTCAATATAGTGGAAAGCGTACAGTATACTGTATTAGTGAAGTAGTATTCATGGTGCAGTTTTGTTACAATTAGTCAGTTGCTAAGTTTGATGAATTGTATGCCTTCATTAAACAACATATGAAGAGTGCCATCTGGAATTTCCATTAAAATGTATTTTTTTCTCAGCCTCCTTTGATTATGTTGAGTTATTTAACTTTTAAGATCATGAAAATGACTTATCCTTTGCCGTAAAAGTGAAATTGTTGAATCTACACACAGGAGCCTGATAGAAATGCTAATTTAAGAACTAAACTGAAATTCAACTCTAAAAACTGGACTGACACTATTTCAATTTACTAAAACTTCTGTTACGCTGCTTTGACACAATCTAAACTGTTAAGGTGCTATAGAAATAAAGAAGAATTGAATTGAGTGGTAAAATGTGCAAAAAAAGTAATGTTCCTCAACAATACTGGAAACAATCTGCTTTCTTCCTTGTAATTGTTGCTTTAAAATCTCTATCACAATCGTAATTTCACTGTCTGTGATTTCCGTAACATCATACAGCATTTTGCTTCGAGCTTTCAGTCACTTGTCGCACCTGGTCAGCACCCAGACGTTCATTCAGATGCAACGACAAACAAAGCAGAACACCTGCAGGTCTGGCCACCTCTCAGACCTTTCTCGACCTCTGACATCTCTATACACCTGCTCTACACGTGAGCTTTCTGTGATTCATCGTCCAGCTGGACCACATGCTGACCACAGACACCAGCATATACAGCTGAAGTCAAAATGATGAGACACCCTGAATTATTAGCCACCGCTGTATATTTTTCTCCCCAATTTCTGTTTAACACAAAGAAGATTTTGTCAACACATTTCTAAACATCATAGTTTTAATAACTAATTCCTAATAACGTTCTAAAATTTTAGTGGGTACTAGTTCAAGATACTAGTATTCAGCTTAACTTACTAGGCCAGGGTTATTCAATTGGCGGCCCGTGGGCCGTACCCGGCCCCCGAAGCAATTAAATTTAGTTCAAATAAATTTAGTTCAAATAAATTTAGTTCATTCGAAAAATGTCCGATATAGTTATGAAGTGACAATTCGCCGATTTCACTGCGCTTTAATTCGTCACAGTTAACTAATCGTAAAGGCTTCTCAATTGCGCGTTTCTGTTGTACAGAACGAAACTGCTGCAATTAAACAAAGTTATGCCACCTGTGCGCTAGTTTAAAGTTCTGAGCTTGTACGCTAAGGCCAATACGCATGCACACTGAATTAACTATAGCGGCGGGCCATTCCAATATCACAACCTTTCTGCGCGCAAGTTTGTTATTTCTAGTGTGTTATTTTTAGCTGTCACTGGGGCAGTACCTTTTCAAATATTTCATATTTGTACCTAAAGAGTCCACAGTGGTACCTCAAAGGTGCATATTAGTGTCTAAATATACATTAAAAGTACCTTTGAGGTACCATTATAGACCCTTCAGGTACAAATATGTACCTTTTGAAAAGCTACTGCCCCAGTGACAGCTCCGGTACCTTTATTTCCGACAGTGTATGAACCCAGATGATAACAACAGTTAATCTAAATACTTAGACCTACCTGATATAAAGCTTAAATTTACATTAGATGTGATAATTGTGAAACCATGATTATTCTTCGGACTATAATCGTACAACCAACATCTATAATTGTTGCATCCATAAATGTTATGCAGTTCAAAACAAAACATATGTGTTTGAATGTAGAAGAAGCCCACTAAAGCAATGCACTGCTTTTGTTGCACTTTGAAATACAACATTTGAATGTTTGTTAAAAAAAGCCTGCTGTATAATGCACTGATATTATGTAGTTTCAAAATACAACATATTTGCCGGCAGCTATAGCTCTCTGCAACTTTCACATGGTCGCCCACTGAAGCTAAGCAGGGCTGCGCCCGGTCAGTACTTGGATGGGAGACCACATGGGGAAGCTAGGTTGCTGCCGGAAGTGGTGTTAGTGAGGCCAGCAGGGGGTGCCCAAACTGCAGTCTGTGTGGGTCCTAATGCCCCAGTATAGCGAAGGGGACTCTATACTGCCCTGTGAGCGCTGTCTTTCGGATGAGATGTTAAACCGAGGTCCTGACTCTCTGTGCTCATTAAAAATCCCAGGATGTTCTTCGAAAAAGAGTAGGGGTTTAACCCTGCCATCCTGGCCAAAATCTGCCCATTGGCCTCCTAACCATCCCCATGTCATAATTGGCTACATCACTCTGTCTCCTCTCCACCAATCAGCTGGTGTGTGGTGTGCGGTCTGGCGCAAAATGGCTGCCGTCGCGTCATCCAGGTGGATGCTGCACACTGGTGGTGGATGAGGAGATCCCCCCATTGTGTAAAGGGCTTTGAGTGCCCAGAAAAGCACTATATAAATGTAAGGAATTATTATTATTATTATTTTTATTATTTACATATTAACATTTTAATGTAGAAAAAGCCAACGTGGGTGTTTTAAGGAGCAAAAATGCAACATATGCAATTGTGTCCTCACTCATATTACATGTCATACCTCTCCGGCCCTTCGTTCGAGATGCTTTTCATGAACTGGCCCCATGACAAACTAATAGAATAGCCCTGTCCTAGGCCTTAGTGGCCACATATGTGGACAGCACATTTTAGCTCTTATGTCCACAATGTAGCATACAAAACATCACAAACACAATTTTTAACTGTCTAAAATGGGCAGAAAATTTAGTATTTACTTTCTGATTTACTTTCACAAAAATATATGTGTGTATGTGGTATTAACCACTAGTCCACATATATGGACCAAATTTTTCTCTAAAAGTAAATCTTATCAAAAGATGACACTTTGGTTTATTCTAATTAGGTTCCAACAAGTACAAATAGCAAAGAGAAATAAAAAACGCATGCAAAAAAACAGCTTGGGCCTCAAGAGGTTAAAGTGACATTTAAAGGCTTAACTAAGTTGTATAATGATGGTTTGTTCTGTAGATAATTCAGAAATAAATTGCTCAAGAGAACTAATAATATTAATCTCAAAATGTAAAAAATAATAATAAAATAAATAAATGCTTTTATTCTAGCCGAAATAAAACAAATAAGACTTTCTCCAGAAGAAAAAACATCATAGGAAATACTGTGAAAATTCCTTGCTCTGTTAAACATCTTTAGGGAAATATTTGAAAAAAAAAAAAGAAAAATCACAGGAGGGCGAATAATTCTTACATCCCCTGTATAAAACGGCTTTTTTTCTTCTTTTTCTCTTCAGTTTAATAGGAAGAAATGATGCGAAAAGACACATTTAAGTGTTTCCTCTGTCTCACTTCATCAATTTGTGTCTGTAGATTCCAATTACAATACAGATTTTTTTAAAAGGCCGTTTTCGTTAGTGTAGCTTTTTTCCCTGTACTGACCCAGCAGGCAGACAACTTCATAAGATCCTTAATAATAGGTGAGATTTAGGTTGTGATGTCAGGTGAGAAATGTCTTAATGTCCAGCCAGAGTCTGTCACAGAAGGAGGACTGAGACCAGAACTAAATGGTAAATAGTAATAGTAATAGTAAACAGTTAAATAGTAATAGTAAACAATTTATTGATGGTGGTGGTTAAAGTAGATAGTATGACCAAACAAAAGTCTATTGTAGCTTGGAATTGACATAGTGGATCGGATGATATGGAGGGACTGGAGGATGGATGGAACCAGGATGATGGAAAGAGTGGGATAGAGACACCAAACGAGACCAGTAGAGAACCACACTAGGACTACTCAGAAATAGATAATACTCTGAATAATCTAGATTTAACTAAATGTGAGCATTTGTCCTTCTGTCTATCAATGAGGTCAGACACTGGATGAGGGGAAATGTTGGATTTTATGGACCGGCGTGAAGGGTGAGGGTGATCGGAGAGATTGGGGTGACTGTGAACAGGGAGAACCTGGCCTGGATGTTATATCGTATAAGGACGTTATTTTGATGTCCAATAACAACATCAAATGACGTTGATATTTGGTTGATATTAGGTTGTGTTGAAAAGTGACCAAAATCCAACATCGAGCCAAGCATCTTACACCAACATCATACTGATGTCAAATAGTGACATTTATTCATCAGACATAGCAACCAAAATCCAACGTCTGATAGACGTTATAGTGGTAACGTCCACACAACGTCAACTCTGTAATATCAATGAATGTTGAAATTTAGATGTTTTTAGGTTGTGTTGGAAATTGTCCAAAATCCAGTGTTGAGCCAACATGTTAAACTAACATCATATTGACGTCAAATACTTACATTTATTCGTCAAGTATGGCAACCAAAATCCAACATCTGATAGACGTCATAGTGGTAATGTTCACACAACGTCAAGCTGTAACATCCTTAGCAGTTAATTTTTGGTTGTTTTTAGGTTGTGTTGGAAAATGACCAAACTCCAATGTCGAGGCAAACATCTTAAACCAACGCCACATTAAAGCCAAATGCTGCCATTTATTTGTCAGGTTTGGCAACCAAAATTCAACATCCGATAGACAGCATTGTGGCAACATCCACACAACATCAAGCTGTAACATCATTAGACACTGATATTTGGTGGCTTTAAGGTTGCATTAGAAATTGACCAAAATCCAATGTCTGTCCAATGTTGGACACTGACGTCGGTCCAACATTGTGTCAAACCGTTTTCATTTCTAAACATACAATGTCCCATGATGTTATGTGTACATAAATCTGTACTTTTACAGACACTGAACTGCACAGTCTTATTTTTAGAACTCATCATACAGTATCTGCCTTTATTCATATCTGCATTCTGTAGATTTTATATAGGGATTTGTTAATACATAATTTGTCTGATTGTATACACTACACTTTTAATGAGGCTAGTAGTCACCTTGGAATTATAAGGTTCTATCTGTGTTCTGAAGGATTTTGAGATACTGAGCTTCAAAGTTTTTGCATTCCCTTGCAAACAGTATGTGTAACATTTGTTTTTTGAATAAAAAGTCATATTTGTACTTGTAATGTAAACAACCTCTAAAAAACATCCTGTCATGTAAATAAGTTGTCAATTAATAAGAATATGTCAATAACTCAAGTGACGTAGTGACGTTTTGTACTTTTTGAGTTATGGAGTGATCTCAAAACCTTCTCTGTAAAAACAACTCACTCTAATATGTCAAAAAACAAAATCATTTTAAACTTGACTTCATCGAGTATTCAGATTTGTTGTGCTTCAAATGTATGCAAATGAGCACTTACTTAACTAAAATAAATGCCTTATTTGCATATTTCAACAACAGTTCAGCAAACTTGAAAAACAAAAAGGAAATTCTGTATGCAATCAATCAGCTGGTGAAAACTATTAGTTGATTTTTTTTTTTTTTTTTGTTACTCTATCCCCCTGCACTGTCTCGCCTTAAAGTGGTAACGAAGTGAAAATCGGTGTAGGTTAATCCTTGTGCATTTATAATTACAGATGTTCCAGTCGGAAAGCAAATGTAGGCTGGGATTATGCAAATGAGTGCATGAAAGACGCATAATGAGATTTATTGCACCAGTCGCACCTGCTAGAGCTACGATCACCGATTATGTTCACAATCAGTATGTCAGGAAACAAATGCTAACCAGGCATGCTTTAAAAAAAATAAATAAATACACATCCGTCGGGGGGAAACAAGAGGCTGTGGCTGAACAAACGCATTATGATTGGCTATTTGATGATTGTTTTGGTTTTTAAATAGTTATGCTCGCTCAAATGTCAGCATGGATTAGTGACAACGCATAGAATAAAGTGCTTCATAGCGTTTATGAAATGATTATGACAATTGTGACGATCTTCTTCATTCCCTCAGTGATAATGAATTCTGCTTATAACTGAGGTAGAGCTCCTTCATCATCTTCTTGTTTTTCCTATTCATATAACTATTAGTATTATTATTATGAGTAAAACCCCCAAAAAATCAGGTAACTCAAACCATTTGCAGCAAACCATTTATATTCAAAAACTAATCCTAATGTGTACTGTGAACTTAATCTTTTTGAGTAAATGAAGCAATTTAAGCACAGTAAAACACAATAAATGAAGATAACTCAAACTAACTGAGTACTGTAAAACCTAATAAGTTAAAGCAACTCTGTTTGAGGAAACCGATTGCGACCAACTATTAGCCACCGCTATATGAGTACTGTGTACTGACTACATTTAAGTTAAAGTAATGATGTATTTAATAATTCATTACCTTCAACTCTGAGTTTAAAACTCTTTTCAAATGAGTAGAATTAACGTATTTCATTTGATAAAGTTGACTGTTAAATTTTACAGTGTAGTAGTAATAAGTCAATAAAGTAATAGTAGTAGCAGTAGTAGTATTAATAATCACAAATGAATTTAAATATTTTAACTAGATGAACTGGTGAGAGTAAAAATAATATATTTTTTATTTATTTGTTTATTTTTGTTTATGATAATAACAATATCAACAACAACAACAACAACAACAACAACAACAACAATTCTTCTTCTTCTTCTTCTTCTTCTTCTTCTTCTTCTTCTTATTCTTCTTCTTCTTCTTATTATTATTATTATTATTATTAGTAGTAGTAGTAGTAGTAGTAGTACCACCAAATCATAATTTAGAATAATAATGTTCAGTTATAACAATACAAAATAAATCATATTTGTTTATTAGCTGACTTTAAACAACAAAAGCTATACCATTACTATTAAACTCAGTAAATAATTCCGAATAATTAAAAAAAAAAAGAATACTAAATAATACAATTTCATAAGACTTCTCAAAAGTTTGTCCTATTTACCGATAGTTAAACAAACAGTGTTATTGGAGAACCAGATCCATTAGAAATGCACACATTGTTACAGTTTATCCACTTCAGACATTTTGAAGTATAAAAATCAGACCTTTTTTTTCTGGGCAAGTGCATTAAGTTTCACTTCAACAAAGCAAAAAGTGAACAGTAATTCATACACCTACAGAAACATAAAACAACCAGCAGCTGTAAAAGAAATGAGCGATTTCAGCCACTCCAGCCTTGAGAAGCACATTTCACACCTTTCAAACCGCAGACACCCTGAAATACTGCAGTTTCAGAAGCTAAAAACTATAGCTGCTCCATTATAGACAAAAAATATAATCGTCATTATATTAGTCATTACAGAAATCATGATTATTGTCCACGATTACGATTTTGGAAATAAGTTCCATTTTTTTTTACAAAATAGTAAATTATCCTACAAACAAATTATATAAAAAATATCACAATTTATAAATAGTATTAAAAAACACAAATGATATGGATAATATAATAAATAATAGAATAGAATAAATAAATCATAATGAAAACAAGTTTTAAATTTAATACAAATACATAAAAATCTAAATTAGACTGAAATAAGTTTGTTCATGCTATAAACTAAAGTACAACAAAAAAGAGTGTGTGCATCTGTTATTATTATTATGTGTGTTTGTGCGTGTGTGTATGTTTTTGAGCTGGACATAGTATAAGGAGTTATACTGAAGGGAATGGTTATAATGGCAGATAGCACACATACTGCAAGATGTATTGTAAAGGGCTCAAATCATGCAAAATCAACTTTTGGAAGCTGTTGGGACAGAAAGGTGTTTAGGTATATTGGGGTGATATAAACACATATCTTTAATAAAATTTTGAGTTTTTGAGTCCAAATTCTAAATGCCTATTTAAAATCCAAAAATGTATGTTTAATATTTTAGAATATGTCTTTATGATGTTAAAAATATGTTTTAAATATTTAACATCTATACATTGATGTCTAATAGATGTTTAGAATATGTCTTTGATGTTTTGAATTTAGATTATTTGTTTTAAAACATCTTCTGAATGTCTATAATCAACAAATTGATGTCTAATACATGCTTATGATATGTATGATGTTTAAAATTAGAGTGTTCGTTCAAGCAGTCCTTGTTAATACATATTTTAGATGTATACATAGCACCCACAAATTGATGTCTAATAGATGTTAAGAATGTCTTTGATGGATAACATTGACAATGTTTGTTCAGCAGACCTTTTTAATCGATATTCTAAATGTTATTTAACAGATGTTTATAATATGTCTTTGATGTGAAACAAGTATGTTCATTCAGCAGACCTTTTACACATGCTAAATGTCTATTTAACATCCACAAATTGATGTTTAGATGTTTACAATGTCTTTGATGCTTACAGTATAGAATGTTTGTTCAGCAGACTTTTAAAAAACATATTATGCATGTCTATTTCACATCTACAAACTGATGTCTTATAGATGTTTAGAATGTCTTTGTATTTTAAATTTAGAATATTTGTTCAGCAGACCTTTTTATACATATTCTGAATGTCTGTTTAACATCTACAAACTGATGTCTAATAGATGTTCAGAATATGTCTTTGCATTTTAAATTTAGAAAATTTGTTCAGCAGACCTTTTAATACATATTCTGAGTGTCTATTTAACATCCACAATTTGACGTCTAAAAGATGTCAAGAATATGTTTTTGATGCTTTATATTTAGAATATTTGTTCAGCAGACCTTTTTAATAAATGTTTTAAATGTATTTTTAGCATCCACAAATTTATGTCTAATAGACGTTTAGAAAATGTCTTTGATGTTTAAAATTTAGAATGGTCATTCAGCAGATCTTTTTAAAACATATTCCAAATGTCTATTTAACATCTACAAACTGATGTCTAACAGATGTTTAGAATATGTCTTTGATGTTTAACATTTAGAATATTAATTTAGGATACCCTTTTAATACATATTATAGATGTCTATTTAACATCTACAAATTAATGTCAAATAGATGTTAGAATATGTCTTTGGTGTTTAAAATTTAGAATGTACATTCACCAGATCGTTTTAATACATACTATTAATGTCTATTTAACATCTACAAATTTATGTCGAATAGATGTTAGAATATGTCTTTGGTGTTTAAAATTTAAGATGTTTGTTTAGCAGACATTTTTAATACATATTATAGATGTCTATTTAAAGTCTGAAAATTGACATCTAATAGATGTTTTAAAATATTTAAAATTTAATTCATGAAGGAAACCACCCTTTGCTCTGTATCTGCATTGATGTGTGCTTTTAAAATAATATAAAGCATATAAAAATATTAATTACCTTTTGCTGAAGCAAAATAGTGAAGAGCAGGGTTACTGTGAATCAACATATAATTCCAACCATACTTTCCCAGTTGATTAGTTACATCAAAAATTGAAAACATTTGTTTGCAGCACAACTCTTTCAAAAAATTGTTTTATTATGCAAATTAAATGTTGATATGTATACATTTTGCATGATGTCAGGTTCCTACATCTTGTTTTATTTATTTTATTTATATTTAGCATTACATTTATATTTAGGTTTTTACATAGTGTATATATTTTTATCACTCCATAATTCTGAAAATATTGCAAACAGCTAGAACAAAACTACATTTTCCCTTTTATTATTATTATTATTATTATTATTTTTAATTGTAGAATAAAACGGTCGAATCCCTCTGTGAAAAGCTGCAGAATACAGATATTATGGTCACACGTTACAATAAGCTTTCATTAGTAAATGTATTTACTAACACAAAGTTATAATGAACAGCATTTAAAAAAATCATAATCTAACACTTTCTAATGCATTATTAAAATCCAAATTAGTTAATGCACTGTGAGTTACCAAGGACTATAAACAATTGTATTTTCATTAAATTAAAAAAGATGAATAAATACTGTAATAAATGTGTTGCTCATTGATTGTTCATGTTAGTAAATACATTACCTAGCATTACATACAATCTTATAGTAAAGTGTAACTGATATTATTTTATCCAAGTCAAAAGTCTCTGCATGCATGCCCAATTAAACATCATCCACCATGTCAAATGCCTCAAAGACCAGTTGTTGCCTTCACACCTTAAAACACAGTCTACACTTTGTTTATTTGTCTCCTACTGAGCGAATCAGACAGGAATACGCCTGGTCCCGGAAGAGTATTACTGAGCTGAAGTGTCTCATCAGTGAAATCCCACACAGACTCTATCAGCGACATGTCGACCGCTCTAATCTGAGCGCCGGGGTCCCGCGTTCACAGCTGATGATGAAAAAACAACACCCCTAAGGCCTCCTTGAGCTAAAGACTGTCTGTCTGAAGCCCTCAGCTGTGTATATGTGTGTGTGTTTGCCTGTGTTTCAATGGGCAGGTTGGGGAACTAGGCCACTTCAAGAGGAAAAATTGAAAGGAGGAAACACACAAAGGAAGCAAGATCAACATGAAACCCAAGCTCCTCCAGCTTTGCTCGCTTCCCCATTGATGTCTTCTCTTTTTTGGGGGTGAAACACAGAAATGCTGCTAGGGAGTGCAGATGCCTTGGAACTAAGTCGCATCTTTTGACAAAGGTGCTGGTTTTTGATGTGTAGGGCACTGTACGCTAGCTAGAAACGTTATGATGTACACCTGTTCAACAATATCCAGTCAGCCAATTATATTACAACAGATCAATGCATTTAGTCATGTAGATGTGGTCAGGAAGATCTTCCGAAGGTCAAACTGAGCATCGGAATGAAGAAGAACATTGTTTAAGTTATTTTTATGACATGGCTTGTTTAAATTCTTGATTCTGATTGGCTGGAAGGTGTTCAATAAAATTATTAAATCCACGTTCTTCCAGTTTTTAACCAAAGTTCAAAATAAATTATTGACCCCAAACGTTAGTAGTAACCATAGTAACTATTATGATCACCAGCAGGGTTTTCCCCGGGCTCTCCGGTTTCCTCCCACGGTCCAAATAACAAGCACTAAGTTACTTGAAAGCACAATTGATATTATAGCCAAGCTCTTAACGAATACACCTCTCCTCAGTTCACCACTAGCTGGAAATAAGCCGAGGGGGAGTTCATCGAGATCTACCTGAGCTCAAACTCTCCTCTCGCCCTGCAAATGGGAGGGAGCCCAGGGCTCGAGGATCTTATGAGCTCAGGGCTCTCTCCCGGGACAGCTTTATTATCAATCATCAGTAAGTGTGAACTCTTGAAGTTAGCATTACAAAGCATTTTTCTGCACCTCTTCTTTGTTTACCATTTACATTTGTTGGAACTGGTGTGTGAGTGCAGTGCATGATGGGAAATGTAGTTCAGTTGAATGACGGAGTATTCTCCATCAGCCTGCAAGGGCAACACTGCTGGTGATCATAATGTTCCGGGTCACTCATTCATTTTGAATTGTGGTTAAAAACTCACTGAAGAACATGTGAAAGAACTAACTGGAAGAACCTTCCAGCCAATAAGATTCAAGAATTTAAACAAGCTATGTCATAAAAGTAACTTATATCATTAAGATAACAATATCTACAGTTACAGGAGACTTTGTTCATCTCCACCAATAGATGACAGACAACAATGATTAAAAATAATCATAAAGAGGTAGCTAACACGTTACTATGAGCTATTAGATATGCCCGTGTGATTTACACACATTTACATGGCTGCTTGCTACAAAATGTAAATATTAGACACAAAATATTGTTCTGAGCTATATTTCCTTAGTTAAAGGCAAAGTTGACAGAAACGAAAATGCCTGAAGGGAGCATGCACTAACCTATGTAATTTTCAAACACAAGATGGCACCAAACAGTCAAAACAGACAAGTTGAAACAGAAAAAAGACAAATTTTGTGACAGACAAGCATATAAATGTGGATGTGATTGTACTCACTAGCAATCAAGATGATTTGAGGAGCCTGGATGAGTCTGTGTTTTACAGTGTTTGTTATCTCAGAATAACATACCTTTGATTGTCACGATTGACCGATCAGATTCGAGTACTCCAGACAGCCGCGCAATAAAGAATTTTAAATGTCACGAGGATATTTTCTCATGGCAAGCTGTTGATTATCTCTTAGATAATGCATACCCAAGGTGGGGATTTCAAAGCGGAGTGGCCATTATTTTCTAACAATTTAATATGGTCATCACTCCTAAAGGTGGTGTATTTCAGACATTTGTCAGGTTTTTATCCTCAAACTGCTCAGTATGTAGCATTAGTTTCTTGCACATCTCATTCAAAGCCTTCTTTTGTGTTTTGGTTTAAATTCTGACTGTCGTATAGGGATGGATACCAAAACTCTGTACTTTATCGGTATCAGTGCTAACATATAAAAGACTGAAGTCTCGATAAGCTCTGACGTTAACGGTACTGGAGAATTATTGATGAATAAACATTACTTACTGTACAGTAGCATAAATTAACTGACCATTCATTCATTCATTTTCTTTTCGGCTTAGTCTATTATTAATCTGGGGTCGCCACAACGGAATGAACCACCAACTTATCCAGCATTTGTTTTACACAGCAGATGCCCTTCCAGCTGCAACCCATCTCTGGGAAACACCCAAACACACTCATTCACACTCATACACTACGGACAATTTTGCCTACCCAATTAACCTGTACCACATGTCTTTGGACTTGTAGGGGAAACCGGAGCACCCAGAGGAAACCCATGCAACCATGGGGAGAACATGCAAACTCTACACAGAAATGCCAACTGACCCAGCCGAGTCTCGAACCAGCGCCCTTCTTGCTGTGAGGCAAACGTGGTACTCACTATGCCACCGTGGTGCCATTAACTGACCAACCTTTTCTAATTTGCAGTATTTAATATTCGTCTGCACAGTTGGCAATCACACATGAGAAATGCTTGCGTTTCCACCCAGTTGTACAACAGCGAGCACGTCAAGTTTAAAAGCCTTTACTGATCTCAACTGTGCGTGCACACTCAGTGGAAGCTCGCGTTGGCACACACACATAGCTCGCGACACTCGCACTGACACAGCTCATGAGCTTACGCTTAAAGAGCCCCTATTATACATTAAAAAGGGTCATATTTTGGTTTTGGGGGTCTCCAACAGCAGGCTAATATGCATGCATGGTCAAAAAACACTTTCATTATCTTATAATATGCATTTATTTTTACCTAATTATCCCAGCGACTCCTATTTGAATCGTTCTGCGATTCATTTGTTCCAAAACCCCTCCTTAGCGCAATGCTAAACTGCGCTGACTGTTGCGATTGGTCGACATCATTCAGTGCGAGAGAATGCCTACCACGGCTTATCAATATTAAAGTTGTCATAGTGTGTGCGTGAGCATATCTGCCAACACTCGTTTTTATCAGGAGTCGCCCAGATTTCAGACACCTCACCCCTGAAACTAACTCCCTGGTCTCCCAGCATATCACTCTATTCTTAACCAGAACTAAAAACAGTGACACACATTCAGTATTAGTGCACACAGCGGCAAAAGCTGAACCATTATGAAACAGGACAGCAGCACGTGTGTAGGAGAGCTGATGTAGCCATAGCAACGACAAACAGCAGTGAAACGCAGCTCACAAATGCATTTTAATCCGTAAACAAGGCGGCACACGTCGCATTTACAACGTGCTTTTAGACGCGATATGAGAACAAAAGTGTACCAGATACACTACAAGCGGTTAAAAGTTACAAAACACATTTAAATGCATCATTTACAAGCTAGAGAAAACAATGAGGCAACCGTTTTAATCGCATTTACTCACTTGTTGGATAGAGGGTGCAGGCCAGATTCACCGTCAGGCCACCGGAAAATGTCCTGGTGCTCCCTGAGGCCAGTCTACCCCTGCATACATCTTTTCTGATCCTTCCTTTAACTAACGGTTGACAAATCCACCGTTGTAAGCATTTAGATTTCAGAAGCACTCCTCAGAGGGAACACAGCACAAGGCTGGGCTGTAATGCTGAGGCATTTCTGCAGAAATAAACCTCAACCACTGTCTCACCTTTGGTTCATCTGCACACTTCCAATATCCAGCTGAGCACAGTGCTCTGCTCTGTGTTGCCAGATGTAGCTGACTGATTCCAGTCCAAACCCTATCCAAAAGGTTTTTACCTGCACAATCAAATTCAAAACCACCCAATCTGGCAACCTTTGCTCGTCGCTGTTGTTTGTGGGTGGGGTTGGGGGTTTCGAATCTCCTGGGGCTGCACGTGCACAAATGGGCGGGGCTTATGTTTCGTGTTCACGTCATGCCGAAACAGCTAAAGACTAGTAAGCGCAGCGATTCGTTTGAGGAACTATGAGTCGACTCTTTTATGGATGAATCAATAGTTTTAAACACTGTGCACTTTCAGATTTAAGCCTTAGCTGGACATTTCACTTCACTTAGAGCTGTGTTACACACTGCATGCAAGCTCATTTTCAAAAACCCATAATAGGGGCTCTTTAATAAATAAATGGCAGAGAGAACCAAACGGTCAAGATGTATTTCCCGAGTGGACACAGACAATGCACGTTGCAACAAATCGCTTTTTTTCCAAATGCTTTTACTTCACTATATTTACAAATAAATCCAGTGAAAAGTTTAATCTGAGGATATCCAGCTTATTAAACTGCAATTTGCAACTCAAAGAGAACTGCAGGGAGCACAATAAACCAAGAAAAAACCCGACTTCTGCCAGAAAAGGCAAACATGTTGATTTTTCTCCAGAAGAATGGTTGAAAACTGAGAGTCATTTTCCTTCAAACCATTGTATGTTCTTTTACAGGGAAAAAAATTTATTGATTTGTTTTACAATTATTAAAAACGTAATAATAAAATAAAGGGTCTCACTTTATTTTGATGGTCTGTTTGTTTAATTTAAGTCACATTGCAACTAATTGTCATTAGATTATAAGTAGACTGTTAGGTTGCATTTAGGGTTGGGTTAGCGGTAGGGTTAGGGTAAGTTGACATGTACTTGCAAAGTTTCTTATAGTCAGTTAAATGTCTGTTGAATGTCAGTATCAACAGATAATAAGGAGAAAGTCTAATACTCAAATGGATCATCGAAATAAAGTGTTACTAAATAAAGAGTTGTTAATTCAGTTTTTTTAAATAAAAAAATACGACAAAAATTACAGATAAGAGAACCGTTAAAGTACCGAACCGATAAGTACTAGTAGTACCGTTAAAACCTTAACGATACCCATCCCTACTGTTGTAGCTGTAAAATACCTGAAATCATTCAGTGTAGTGATATAGAACTTTAATGTGGTCAACGTAAAAATAACGGCATGTTTGTCAGCGAATCATAACGTCATGGTTACTTCCGTAACCCACGTTCCCCGAATAGGGAACGGAGACGTGTGTCTGAATCTCAGACAATGGGAGTTGCTAGACGACCAATCGTTCTGAAGATCAAGAAAACGGGCCAATGAAATGCCAATTGCATTGGCGGAGCTTCGCTCCACAGCTGAACCTGATGAGCTCGTTAGGGCTATATCAGTCAGCTGCGGAGGAGCTCCTTCAGAATTGCCTGCTGAAGAGCCGATCACTCAGCTCCCAGCTGGAGACTCAGGTGCTGTGGCAGAGGAGACACACGTCTCCGTTCCCTATTCGGGGAACGTGGGTTACGGAAGTAACCATGACGTTCCCCTTCATATGGGAACTTCGACGTGTGTCTGAATCTCAGACAATGGGAGACTGTATGGAAAACGCCACAGCAGCTAAGCCCGTCACGCTCCTGATGTGCAGATTGCCAAGCATAGCGTGAGCGCACTGACATCATCAAAAGCGCAACCTTCCAACGTCCCTAGGCCCTTAATTACCATTAACATGGGAATAATAATTTATTATCGGGAGTCGTAAATTGCCTTCACCTAGCTAATATAGACTAGGAATTTTTTGAATACGACAGTACGTTGGGAAAGCGTCAGTCCCCGAAGGGGGAGGACGCTGCGGAGGTCACCTGCTACCCAATAAGGGGGGAGCTTGATGACAATAAAATGTATGGACTAACCCTGAATAGGGGGAGTACTACATACGATAGGCTGGTTAGCTGTTAGGGAAGACACGGGACCACCTGGAAAAGGGGGAACACACTGTGGTAGAAAAGCCTATGGCATCACCAAAAGAGGGGATTGCTCATAGCTGGCACCGAACCTCAGTATGCGGGTTGACCACAAGGGGGCATACCAGTACAACACACTGAGCCATGCACTTGACTCCTCCGCTGAGTCAGGTGCTGGGGGCCTCGGAGGAAT
The DNA here is from genome assembly GCA_903798035.1 of Danio albolineatus. Classification (NCBI taxonomy): domain Eukaryota; kingdom Metazoa; phylum Chordata; class Actinopteri; order Cypriniformes; family Danionidae; genus Danio; species Danio albolineatus. The sequence continues at coordinate 1,750,526 of CAIGQQ010004613.1, read as the reverse complement.
TCTCTAGGGTTCGCCTGAAAAGGGAAACTTACTAGTAGAATAATGAAAGCGCACGTATCTCCGGGTTAGGGAGCCTGGCGCAGCAAGCGTTTGTTGACACTGAGTCTAATTTTCTCCAGATTGATCGGGGTTACCCAATAATCTGGAGAAAACCGGCTCCACTCGAAGGTTATAAAACCTCGCAAATGTATTGGGTGTCGCCCAGCCCGCAGCTCTGCAGATATCTGTGAGAGAGGCGCCGCGTGCTAACGCCCAGGAAGAAGCGACACTTCTAGTAGAGTGCGCTCTCACATTTAGGGGGCGCGGCTCGCCTTGGCATTCATAAGCCAGCGCGATGGCATCAACTAACCAGTGGGCCAACCTCTGTTTTGATACGGCACTTCCCTTCTGCCGACCACCATAACAGATAAAGAGCTGTTCACAGGATCTTATGTTTTGCGTTCGTTCCACGTAAAGGCGCAAAGCGCGTACGGGACAAAGCAGTGAAAGGGCTGAGCCTGCCTCCTCCGAGGGCAGCGCTTGCAGGTTCACCACCTGATCTCTAAATGGGGTGGTAGGAACCTTGGGCACATAGCCGGGCCGGGGTCTCAGGATAACGTGAGAGTAGGCCGGCCCGAATTCAAGGCACGATTCGCCGACCGAAAATGCCTCCAGATCCCCGACTCTCTTAAATGATGCCAATGCGGTCAGCAGAGCTGTCTTTATAGACAGAAATCTAAGTGATACTGACTCGAGTGGCTCGAACGGGTCCCTCTGCATACCTGCCAGGACTACAGAGAGATCCCAAGAGGGCACGAGAGGGGGGCGGGGTGGATTTAAACGCCGCGCACCTCTGAGGAACCGGATGATTAGATTATGCTTCCCGAGCGTGTTGCCATCCACCGCGTCATGATGAGCGGAGATGGCAGCCACGTAAACCTTCAGTGTGGAGGGCGACAGCCTACTCTCCAACTTCTCCTGAAGGAAGGATAACACAACGCTAATCTGGCACGTTCGGGGTTCTTCTCTGCGAGAAGCGCACCACTCAGCGAATAGACTCCACTTCAGGGCGTAGGCATGCCTCGTAGAGGGTGCTCTAGCCTGAGTGATGGTGTTAACCACCGAGGGAGGTAAATCACCTAAGTCTTCCGAGCTCCGTCTATGTACCACACGTGGAGGTTCCATAGATCTGGGCGCGGGTGCCAGATGGTGCCCCGTCCCTGAGAGAGGAGATCCTCCCTCAGAGGAATGCGCCAGGGAGGGGCCGTCGCGAGGAGTGAGAGCTCGGAAATCCAGGTCCGGTTGGGCCAGAGAGGCGCAACGAACAAGACCTGCTCCTCGTCCTCCCTGACTTTGCACAGTGTCTGCGCAATTAGGCTCACTGGGGGAAACGCATACCTGCGCATGCCCGATGGCCAGCTGTGGGCCAGTGCATCCGTGCCGAGGGGGGCCTCGGTCAGGGAATAAAACAGCTGGCAATGAGCGTTCTCGGGGGAAGCAAAGAGATCTATCTGGGCTTCCCCGAAGCGCGCCCATATCAACTGGATCGCATCGGGGTGGAGTCTCCATTCTCCTCGGTGCACTAGCTGCCGTGAGAGCGCATCGGCTGCACGGTTGAGCTCGCCCGGAATGTGAATGGCTCGCAGCGATTTCAGCCGCGTATGACTCCAAAGGAGCAGACGGCGAGCGAGCTGAGACATGCGGCGGGAGCGTATACCCCCCATACGGTTGATATACGCTACCGTCGCCATGCTGTCCGTCCTGACCAGCACGTGTTTCTGCTCCAGCACCGGTAAAAAGCGGCGGATAGCTAGAAACACTGCCAACAGCTCCAGGCAGTTGATATGCCAATGCAGGCGGGGTCCGGACCACGAACCCGCGGCTGCATGCTCGTTGCACACAGCCCCCCAGCCCGTGCTGGAGGCATCCGTCGATACGACAACATGCCTGGATATTAGCCCTAGGGGCACACCGGTCCGTAGAAAGGCCAAATCCATCCAGGGACTGAGGGTGCGGCGACACAGCGGAGTGACGTGCACCCGGTGCGTACCCGCGCGCCATGCCCGTCTGGGGATTCGATCGTGAAGCCAACGCTGAAGTGGTCTCATATGGAGCAACCCGAGCGGCGTGACAGTGGCAGCGGATGCCATATGCCCCAGGAGCCTCTGAAAAGATTTCAGTGGAACCACTATATTCCCGTCGAGCTCTTTCAGACAAGAAAGCATTGACCTGGCGCGCTCCTCCGAGAGGCGTGCTACCATAGCGATCGAATCCAGCTCCAGCCCGAGGTAAGAGATCCTCTGCGCGGGGCAAAGTTTGCTCTTCTCTCGGTTGACCCGAAACCCCAACTGGTCGAGGTGCCGAAGCACTTTGTCCCTGTGCATACTCAATTGATCCCGAGACGAGGCTATAATAAGCCAATCGTCGAGATAATTGAGGATGCGAATGCCCGAGAGCCGGAGCGGCATGAGGGCACCCTCCGCGAGCTTGGTGAAAACCCGCGGAGACAGAGAGAGCCCGAAGAGGAGGACTTTGTACTGCCATGCTCGGCCCTCGAACGCAACCCGGAGGAATGGGCGGTGGCGTGGAAGGATGGAGACATGAAAATACGCGTCCTTCAGGTCTATAGCTGCAAACCAATCCCGAGGACGGACGCTGCAAAGCAAGCGTTTCTGCGTGAGCATCCTGAATGGCATCTTGTGCAGATGGCGATTCAGTTTGCGCAGATCTAGGATTGGTCTTAACCCCCCGCTCTTTTTGGGCACGATGAAGTACGGGCTGTAAAACCCGGACCTCATCTCGGTTGGAGGGACCCGCTCGATTGCACCCTTCGCCAGGAGGGCAGCAATCTCCTCTCGCAAAACAGGGGCGCTCTCGGGAGTGACCCGTGTAGAGTGAATGCCCGTGAATTTGGGAGGGCGAACGGCGAATTGAATCGCGTAACCGAGTCTGACCGTCCGTATGAGCCACCGCGACACGCCGGGCAGCGCTAACCAAGCTGGCAGGGCGCGCGCTAATGGCACCATCGGAGTGATCGTTGACGTGCCAGCGGAGGGGCAGCTCGGGAAGGGAGTGCTCGCCCCGAGAAGCTGTGCGTCCTGAGGAAAAGCTGAAAATAAGAGAATGTCTCTTACCTTCCTCCCTCGATCCCGCGGTGAGACCGGAGTGAGAGAAAGGAGTCCGTTCTGCTGCACTCTGATGGTCTGTGGCGAATGGGCCCGGTCCTGCGAGCTGGAAGGCGGAGCGTCCCAGACTGGCAGTGCTCGGGTTTGCGCATCCGGAGAGAGAGGAAACTGCTCTTTTATTGAAAATTTGGTCGCCGCCAGCCCGGAGGCCGGCAGCGGAGTTTTCAAAGTCGATGTTACTGACTGTAGATGTAGTCCTCGGCCCCCCCCCGAGGAAAGAGCAGGTCCCCTCTTCTCCGGATGGCCCGTCTCAGGGACGCTTCGCGGTCCGTTTACCGGACTTAACGGCGCCCTGGGGCGGAGGCGTCACAGTCCCGCGAGTCGCTCGGCGTTGCCGCTTGGCCGGTGGAGCGGGCAGCGGAAGCGGATCGGATGTTGAAGCCGCGGGTTGACGCCCTCGGCGAGGAACAGCCGCAGCGGATGGGGCAGCAGGAGGAGCAGTTTTCCGAGCCCGCTGATGGATGATCTCACCCACCGCTTTGGTCTGCTCTTTCACCGCGGAGAATTCCTGGGTGAATTCCCCTACGGTGTCGCCGAACAGGCCTGCCTGGGAAATGGGAGCGTTAAGAAAGCGAGCCTTGTCAACGTCTCTCATCTCGGCCAGGTTCAGCCAGAGGTGGCGCTCCTGGACCACTAATGTGGCCATCGTCTTACCCAGGGCACGAGCAGCCGATTTGGTGGTCATGAGAGCATAATCGGTTGCCGTGCGGAGCTCATGCATCAATCCTGGGGAAGAATCACTCTCCTGCATCTCGGCCAGCTTCTCGGCTTGGTAGCGTTGATAGGTGGCCATAGCATGCAAAGCGGACGCGGCCTGGCCCGCCGCAGTGTAGGCTCTGGCCGTGAGAAACTCAGATAACCTGCACGCTTTGGAGGGGATTTTGGGTGGACCTCTCCAAGCAGAGGGGCCTTGCGGGCAAAGATTGACCGCAATAGCGCGCTCTACCTGGGGAATCGCCTCATATCCCCGGGCCGCTCCGCCGTCAAGAGTGGTGAGAGCGGGAGCGCACGAGGACCGGGCAGAGAAAGGTGCCCTCCATGCCTGCGTGAGCTCACTGTGTATTTCCGGGAAGAAGGGGACGGGGGGTCTGGAAGGTCTCGCCTTCTTTCTCCCCACGTAGCACCCATCTAAGCGGTTCGGCCGCGGTTCTGGGGGACAAGCCATCTCCAGTCCTACGGCCGAAGCAGCCCGGAATAACACGGCCAACATGTCCAATTCTAAATCTGAGACCGCGCTGACAACCCCGGAGGGTGGCAGGGGGTCTGGATCATCATCGGAGCATGTCAACCCGCCCTCCGATGCAGTGATGGACATCACGTCTCCGGTGTCATCTATTGAGAGCGCGGCCAGCCCGGAGGATGGACCAGCGCCCTCACTCGAAGCAGAAACAGAGCGCACTGAAGAGGAGCGAGGGGTCCGCGGGCCCGGAGGCGACGGATTAGCCCCCACTGTAACCCTCAGGCCTGCCCGTGTGCTAACCGCTTGGCGGGGAGCAGCAGGGGTGACTCGCCCTAATGCAAGGGCTCGCCGCGACCTCAGTTGCGCAACAGTCAAGCCATCGCAGTGCGGGCAAGAACTGTCCGCGAGCACCGCATCAACATGCTGGACCCCCAGACATGTGACACAATACTCATGCCTGTCATCCGGAGCGAGGAAACCACCACATCCAGAAACGCATGATGTCGGAACGACATCTTTAAAAAGACGCGCTACACAACCGTGTGCTCTCTTAGGGAATTCTGCTCTTTTAGAAAACTGCTCTTTTATGTCACCAGCGAAACGCAGAGGGGACAGGAAACCCAGCTCAACCACCGCTCTAGCGTCTTCTCCCGCACTGGTGAAGGTAGGGCTTTCTTCTAACTTTGAAGTCAGCTTAGCAGAAGGGTTCTTCAGTCTCGATCGGGTCTGAAGCAACAATTCTGAAGGAGCTCCTCCGCAGCTGACTGATATAGCCCTAACGAGCTCATCAGGTTCAGCTGTGGAGCGAAGCTCCGCCAATGCAATTGGCATTTCATTGGCCCGTTTTCTTGATCTTCAGAACGATTGGTCGTCTAGCAACTCCCATTGTCTGAGATTCAGACACACGTCGAAGTTCCCATATGAAGGGGAACCAGGCATTCAACAGCCTCATAGTATGACAGGTTGATCTCATGAGGAAACATAACTATTTTACGTTTTGTCAGTTCAGTGGCTAATTCGAAGGAATTCATTCGTACGAAAATGTATGATTTTTAAAAAAAGAGGCATTGCACTAAACCCCACACCTAAAGCGAATGAGGTCGTACAAATTTATACGAATTAGCCACTAAATCAAAAAGTTACGAACTGCCATGAGATAGTGGTGAGTATGGACATATTTAAAGTTTTGTCAACACGCGTCATCTCATGTCATCTGTTTGTTGTCTGTTCAAACTACTGATTTAAAATGAGCTGAAACAACACAATTCTTAAGTTTTTTGGGACATTTTATTAGTTTCATGTTATCTACTTAAATTTGTAAAAACTAATAAGTTAACTTAATTCCTTTATGTTGTCAATTGTGTGAAACCCACCATTTTTACAGTGCAACATCAGCTACAGCTAGCATAAAAACGCTAACAGCTAAGCTACAGGAACTGCAGCAGTTTAAAACAAATATATAGATCTGCTTCATTTATTTGTAGAAAAAAAGAAGAAGACATAAAAAAGCTGATAGCAGCTTTTCTCACGCAGGCAAATTTGCGTACAGTCGGGCTGTAAAGGCTTCTGCTTTAGTGAGGAAAGTTAATGGAGGCAACGTGCGGCTAATGAATTTGGGTCACACTCCAGCGGAGACACTCTCTAAGGTCCTCTCTCTGCTTTTCAGAGTCAAAACACTGACTTCTGTTTTCGAAACCTGAAAATAAATGGGAACATGCACATACTGTGTGCCCGTGAAATGTTTTTTAGGCCATCACATCCATCTATTCAGTGACGGTGAGTAAACAGTTCAAACGCAATACTGTTACAGACTGCTCTGAGTAACTGTCCTACATACTCAATAGGGGTGTAAAGGGATGGGTAAATTTACTTGATTACTATACTTGAGAGTTATTTTTAAGTGGATTTGTGCTTCACTCAAATAAATGTACTCTGACTGCCTGTACTATATCTTGAGTATATTTTTAAAGAGGAAACTCATTTTTGACTATAAAATTGTTATTTTAAATTGTAAATTTTAAAAAGTACCATAATAATAATAACAACAACAATAATAATAATAATAATAATAATAATAATAATAATAATAATATTAATACATTTTATTTATATTGCATTTTTTTAACACAATGCGTTACAACAACAGAGAAAATCCAGCTGTTGAAAAATAAATGTATATAATCTAGTTCCAAATTAACAATAACATATATTTAACTGAAAAGTTATATTCTTTGTTTTTTAATTAGATAATTTCATTCAAAACTCAGCAGACATCACATGAGAGACAGTAAACCTTTTGCTTCCTAAACACTGGCTGAGCCAAAGTGGTGTAAATGCTATGGGCAGGGTCTCATCGACTGCCTTTGTCATTGTGGATCCATTCAAAACCCTTTTGTTATAGACAGAACAACTCTGTCCATGTCAGACTCATTTCAGACTTGTTTTAGACTTGACAAACTTAGTTTAGACTTGCAGACTTCTTGAAGATGCTGTTTGACTGCAGAACAACCAACACGTCTTAATAAAGAATTCTGCTGTTAATGAGTCTCCTGGCCTTGGGTTCTTATTTTTTCAACAACATGCATTAAAATACAATGATTCAACATAGAAAAAAAGAATAAAACAAACACATTAGAATGGTCAAGAGTCTAAAAATGCAATTAAAAAAGAGTGTTTAACATCTTCCTAAAATTAGCTATTGTGGAAGCATTCCTTACAGAACAAGGGAGATAGGAATAACTGAATTAATTGGAATATCAGTGCAAACCTGAGGAAATGAAGCCATAACACTTTGGGTGTGCATTATTTTCTAGTTTTCAACAGACCTGAGTCAAATATTCTGTTTATACTACAGTAAGCAAACCTAAATACAGTGTTCAGATGTTGTACTTCAGACTTTTTTCAGGTTTTTGTCCCCAAATTTCTCCTGGGAAAAAAGAAGTCTTGGTTAAAATCTCTTCTAAAGCCTTCTGTTGTATTTTGATGTGATTTTTGACTGTTGTAGCTGTAAAAGAACTAAAATCATTCACCATAGTGATGTGGAACTGCATTTTAAAAATTTTTAAAAATATACATTACACATTACACAAAAATTCCAAATTCTAGACATTTTTGTTTCCAATATTTGCTTCTGATTGTCTTTTTTTTATTTTGAAGAGTTCACACTTGACAATTGATTATAAATCATGTTTAGCATGCTGTCCTGGGAAAGAGCCCTGAGCTCAGAAGATCCTCAAGCCCTGGGCTCCCTCCTGTTTGAAGGGCGAGAGGGGAGTTTGAGCTCAGGTAGGTCTTGAGAACTCCTCTGCATGTTTATTGGTAATGACAAGTTATGAATTGGTATTGAGAGATACATTTGCTAACTAAGAGCTCATCTATGGTGCCAATTTGGTTTAGTCAATTCACCTATGTTGCATGCTTTTGGATGGTGGGAGGAAACTGAGGAACACAGGTGAAACCTGCGCGATTATGAGAAGAACTGTGAACTTCACACAGAAATGCTGACAGCCCTGGTAAGTGACACTTTTGCTGAGAGGCATGAGTGCTAACCACTGGGCCACCATGCCACCCTGTTACAGCCCAAAATACAAAACTGACTCTATTAATGAAATCAGAATTTGAGCCAAACATATGAAAGACACAGATGCTTGAATATGACAAACTGACATTCCTGTCAATATATTTTTAATCTCATTTAAATCAATCTTCCAAGATGAAAAAAAAAAACCCCCAAAAAAACATATATATTAACAAATATCAGTAGGACAGCTAAACAAAAACAGCTGTTTTTCCAGGAGAGATCTTACCCAGCTACCATGAAAAAAATAAAAACAGGTGATTCTTCCGGGCCACTGCTTCCCTTTGCTGAATTAAATAAATAACAAAACGTGACTATGAAAATTTTATATTCACTACCTGTTACAAAAAGTATCAAAATAAATAAATGATGAAAAACAGTTAACACATTATAAATACTAAACAAACAAAATGTAAAAAAAGAAAAACATAATGAAAAGAGCACTATGCGGAGTGCTCCTGGCATGCGCGGAGCACCGCCAGACAGACAGTGTGAGAGCGAGTGAAATATATATATTTTATACAGGGAATCCCATCGACGTCACCTGCGTCAACCAACCAAGACAAGCCATTCACAAGCTCCACCTCAAACAAGCACAGAGACAAAGCACACAACCATACCCAAAACAAAATATAATACAGGCCCTATCTAGGAAAAGGGAGGAGTGCATCATGTGTTAGCTAATGTGGGACCAGCCGTGATCAATCATAAGCATGTGATCTCCCCCACATTAGTTTATAAATAAATCACACAAAGTATCAGTATCTTTTCATTGCAGGCTATTGTTGAAATACTCTCAAAACAAGCTCTAAAATAAAGTATTATTTCGATTTTAAATCAAATATTTTTAGAATAATGTGATTATTCTAACATGCATTAATATGTAATGCTTAAAAAAAATTTATACTTTTAGCGTTTTTAAGGTTCGTTTTATTCATTACTACATATTTTGGTAGCACTTTAGTTTAAGTCACAATTCATGGTATTAACAAACCATTATCTAACACTACTACCTTAATAAACTACTAATTAGCTGTTTATTAATAGTTATTAAAAGTGTGGTACACTACGATATCATATTTTAAAGCTGTGTGAACAATAACAACATCTCTGAACGTAATACGTTCAAAGTTCAATGCAAGGGGAGACACTGATTTTGGAGTTAGCTTAGCAAAGCTTACAGTGAGCGAAGTTTGGAGACTACAAAAAAATACATCTGGACTAATGAGGTCACAGGGGTTTCTGGTTACACGCATTAACCACGCGCACACACCCTGCGCAGCGAAGAGGCGTGGCGAGAGGTGCTGTAATGTTATAGCAGAGAAAGCTAAAATGTCGTCCAGATGCTTCTTCTGTTTTTGTATCTGGCCTTCCAAAGGACACGACACAAAGAGATAAGTGCTTACAGTATCATTTGAATTATGTTCCAAAGATTTATTAAAAATATATATATAGCTAGCATTTGACAAAGGATAGCTTCCAGAATCTCTCCCAGTGCTGGATTCGGTTAAAACTCCTCCAACTGAAGAAGCTGTAGATTGTGAGCCATAACCTGTAAGTATTTTTATTTGTTAAAGTTGATCAACTACATGCACAGTTTCTAGCATTAACGGTATGTTGTAGCGAGGACATAAACAAGGATGTAAACAACAGGAAATGCTGTTTGGCACTGCTAACAATATAGCTGCAAATTCATATACTGCACACACAATATTCACAACAATCTTACGTGACATAAACCTGATAGTTTAGTTATTTTTAAGAAATCCTATTGAGTCAGCTTTGCTTTCCCGAACTGACATATTTATTGCTTGTTTCAATACACGTTCAGTAAATTCAAGAATTACATTTTTTTGCAGTGTACACTATTGCCAAGGTCATATCAACTAGCATGAAAGAAGCTCTCTTCTACAGCAGCGTCAAAGAGTTTTGTAGCTCCAAGGCAAAGCGTTAAGAAGCAACTCTGCAACATAAACAGTTCACAAAGGTGATAGCGGCAAGCTTTTAGAGGATTTTAGTCAGGGAAAGTGTGAGAGTGCCATTACAGCGCGCTCAACGGAAAGTGACAGACAACGGAGCCCTGAGGGACGCCCCATTAAACTCAGCGGCTTAGCTCCAGCACTTCCTGAAGATGCCGGCTCGCAAACAAGACAGATTGTTTACATAGAGGACGTTCTTCATGCAAGGCTAGGGTAACAATGCATTTTACGAATGCCGGGGAAAGATTTTAAAAGCCAGTCTGTGACGCAGACAGCTTTTCAGGAGAATACTGTCTCTTTTTTCTGGATGCAAGGAAATATTGAGGCGCAGTTTCATCTCTGTCATAAGTTTCGATATAGCATTCTGAGCAGGGAGTGATGGTGTTGGAAATTACTTTTGTAGCATTTTATATATTATGTTGAACTAAAAACAAAAAGATTTTTATTTATTCTGGCCGTTCATTTACATGATGGATGCTTAAAGGAGGCTGGGAAATTAACTTACAAGGTGACATTGGCATACATTGGCTCATTTAAAACAATGTTATTTATATTTTATGATTTTATTCTTATATGTTTATACTTAATATATTTATTAAGATAAAATCAGTATTAAGATTTTATTAAGCTGAAGACTATAATTTGATAGATAATAGACAACCGATATATATATATATATATATATAT
>CAIGQQ010004613.1:1685871-1728131 GCA_903798035.1 Danio albolineatus | reverse complement strand
TATGGTACTGTATATGGTTTAAAAAGACAATACACACAAAACTTAACATTTACCCACCACCACCCTCAAGTGGTTCCAAACCTTAATGGGTTTCTATTGCATACAAAAATATTTTGAAAACTTTTAGAAAAACCAGCAGACTCTGACATCCACAGTTGGTATAAATATTATTTCTGTGTTCTATTCGGAAGGGCTCATCCCTGTGCCCTAATGCCTTCGGAGGGTCCCTCTGAGGAGATTAGAGAACAGCCGTGAGTCCTTTTAAATTGAACTCATTGTGTAACACCAAACAATTACCCTGCTCAACAGATCATGGCCTGAAGTGTCCATCCTTCAAAATTGTTCAATCCGAATAGCCCTTCGGAGTGGCCAGGTTTGAGCACTTCAGTTTGGAACAACACTTTAGTATGGCGGCCATGATGTTTCCACTCCTAAAAGCCTTTCGGAGGGAAATATATCCCGTTTGCAACGCATTGTATGGAAGGGAAGTCAATGGCTACCATTTCTCAAAATACATTAATTTCGCATCCATTCATTTTCTTTTCGGCTTAGTCTCTTTATTCCGCCACAGCAGAATGAACCGCCAACTTATCAAGTATATGTTTTACATAGCGGATGCCCTTCCAGCTGCAACCCATCTAAAGGAAAATCCATAAACACTCATTCACTACGTACAATTTAGCTTACCCAATTCACCTATACCACATGTCTTTTGACCTATGGGGGAAACCGGAGGACCCGGAGGAAACCCACACGACCAAGGGGAGAACATTCAAACTCCATACAGAAATGTCAACTGACCCAGCCTGGGCTCGAACCAGCAACCTTCTTGCCGTAAGGTGAACATGCTACCCACTACGCCACCGTAGCGCCTTACCTTTATGTAAGTAAGTAAATGTAAGTAAGTATGTAAGTAAGTAAATGATGACAGAATGTAATTTTTTTGGTGAACTCTGGCTTTGACAAAGCACAAGAGGAAGTATTTGTTAAAACCGAAAGCATAGACACATTGTGAAAAGTACAAAACCAAGCATTACCTTTTCCGCAGACTGTGCAGTCCCAAAGAAAATGGGAATGAATGCGAGCCACACGATGCAGGTGGTGTACATTGTGAAGCCGATGGGTTTGGCTTCGTTGAAGTTTTCCGGAACGCCTCGCGTCTTGATGGCGTAAACTGTACACGTCACCATTAGCAAGATGCTGTATCCTAGAGAACAGATGATCTGTAAGTCCGTAATGTCACACTTCAGAACCCCTCTGGCCTTTTCCGGGTTTATGGTTTTCTGTTCGTCATAGTCGATTATGGTGTTTGGCGGATCCACACCGAACCATATGAGCACCCCTAAGAGCTGGACGGAGATCAGGCTGGAAGTGATTGCTAACTGAGACGTCGGGCTAATCAGTTTCGGTGGAGTAACTGACTTCTTCCCTTCCTCGAAGATACGATAAATTCGATTTGTCTTGGTAAGCAAAGCAGCGTAACTGATACACATTCCCAACCCGAGGAAGATTCGTCTGAAGGAGCACACGGCCACATCCGGCGTAGCGATCATAACAAAAGTAATAATGTAACATAGGAAGATCCCGGTTAGCAGAACATAACTAAGCTCCCTCCCAGACGCTCTTACAATTGGCGTATCGTTGTAGCGAATAAACGTAGCCATTACAAAGATGGTGGCGATGATGCCGAGCATTGCCAGGAAGACTGGAATTACGGCCCAGGGTGAGTGCCACTCCAGTTTGACAATTGGAATGGGCTGGCAGGCAGTACGGTTGGGGTTAGGGCGCATGTTGTAGGCACACAACTTGCAGGATGTCTCGTCGTACTGGTACTGGTAGCCGTCACAAGGTTCACAGTGCCAGCAGCATGGCATGCCTTTCACCATCTTCTTGCGTTGACCTGTCTTACAGGGAAGACTGCAGACCGAGCTGGGGATCTCCACCTCACCGTTGGGCCACTGCATCTCATCCATCTGAAAAGCAACGAACATACATCAGAAATTGAGACAAACATATTCCTAAACATATATTAAAAATATATTGACCCAAAAGTGATATTTTGAAGAATGTGGGTAACCAAACAGTACATTTTATTTTTCATTTAGCAGATGTTTGTTTCCAATGCAACTTACAGGTGAGAGGACAGGACAGAGTGTGTTCTACAGGTGGTTTGTCAAGCCCACTCACACCTGTGTGAAGCACACTGAGAATTGCACAATGCTTACATAGACATAAAGGGTTGAATGAAAGTGTCTGGTGCAAACAGAGAGAACAGAGTATGTTACTTACAGGAAGTGGTGTAAAGTAACTAATTACACATACTCAGACTACTGTTATTGACTGTTTTTTCTCAGAAATTGTAATTTACTGAGTAGTTTTAAAAATGTGGACTTTTACTTTCCCTTAAGTACATGTTTAGTGCAGTATCGGTACTTTTACTCCATTACTTTCCTTCAACCAGCAGTCACTACTTTATTTCTTTCTTGTCTACGGTCATTGTTTAAAGTAGAAAAATCAGTCATGTGATTCCTGTCCAATTAAATCACACATAGAAAGTAAATCGCATCATACTGAACAACCTCAAGACATTGGCACTTTATAAATGCAGCAAACCTTTTGAAAACATTAAAAATGTCCAAAAAGATGTCCAAAATCTTTACACGCAATGATCCAGAGACTTTAAAGACTGCATGCCACTCAAAAAAAGTGTGGATGTCGACTGTATGATGACTGAAATCACCAAAAAGCCTTAAACAATCACTAAATGGAGCGAATGAAGAATGGAAGGAAGGGCCAAATGAAAGGAAGGACTGAACAAGGAATAAAAGAAAGAATCAAAGAACCACATAAATGAAGGAAGGATTCAAGGAAGGACTGAACAAACTAAAGAAGGAAAAAGTTAGGAACAAATTAACGAATGAACAAAGGACCTAATGAAGGTAGGAACAAAATTATGAAAGAAAGAATGAACGAACAAATGAAGAGATGAAAGAAGGATGGACCAAACAAATGAAGGAAGAATTCAAGGAAGGACTGAACAAACTAAGGAAGGAAGGAACAAACAAATGAATGAACAAAAGGACCTAATGTAGGAAGGAACAAAAATATGAGCGAACTAAAGAGTGAACGAAGGAAGGAGGGAACAAACTAATGAATGAAGGAAGGAGAGAACAAACAAATAATAGAAGGAAGGTTGGAAGGAACGAACGAAAATAAGAAGAATACACCACATGTTGTTTGTGCAGGGATGTGTAAACGTAACATTCTGTAAACGCATCAACTTTTCTACAGTGTAGTACTCACTACTCTTGAGTACGTATATTTTACGAAATTATAGTCTATATTTTACTCATACTTTGAGTAATATCTACAACAGATACTTTTACTCTACTTGCACTACATTTTTGGCCAAGTAATGGTACTTTTACTTGAGTATGATTTTTCAGTACTCTTTCCACCACTGCTTATAGGTGATTTGTCAATCCCACTCACATGTGTTGAGCACACTCAGTATTGACTAATGTTTTGGGGTATATGAGGTTGAATAATGTATGAAGTCCTTATTAGGTGTCTGATTCCTATGGAGCACTTAATATTATCTAATTTTCCACAGTATAAACAAGTGTAACATGTATAACTCCTATGGCTGAGGCAAGGGGAATAGGATTCACTGCACAGCTCAAACAAGCTGGCCTCTAGCACATTCACCTTCCTAAAAATCATTTATATCCTGGTCACAGCACTAATGTGACCCCTTTGGTTCTACTCTCTCCTCTCTGAGCAATATTAAATCCAGAGTACATGTCATGGCAGAGTTCCCAAAGGTACACAACTTCTAGGGTCAGTCACTATTGCACCTCTTTAGATCATGACAGTGAGGTTTATCCACGCAGCCTTTGCTAGATAGTCTTGGTTATCGTCAACTCTAATCTGAAATCATATATCATATATCATGGCACCATCGTAAACCTTCTTTAATTAACATGAACCACAGTACCACAAACTATTGTGCCAGTTGCTAGTATGCCTCTTGCAGCAAGAGGTATGAGGTTTACATCCATAGTTCTTGGTACCACGCTTTTGTCACCCCCTAAACCTCAATTATATTAGAGTACACTGTACCAGTGTAACATTTTATACACACCCCAAGGGTATAAAATAGTTTCAGGCCTGACCATATACACTCATCGGCCACTTTATTAGGTACACCTTACTAGCATCCGGTTGGACCCCCTTTTGCCTTCAGAACTGCCTTAATCCTTCATGGCATAGATTCAACAAGCTACTGGAAATATTCCTCTGAGATTTCGGCTGCACATCCATGATGCAAATCTTCAAATCCACCACATCCTAAAGGTGCTCTATTGGATTGAGTCTGGAGACTGTGGAGACCATTTGAGTACTGTGAACTCATTGTCATGTTTAAGAAACTAGTCTGAGATGAATCACGCTTTATGACGTGGTCCGTTATTCTGCTGGAAGCATTCATTAGAAGATGGGTACAACGTGGTCATTAAGGGATGGACATGGAACATTGGACTACTGGACATGGACAGCAACATTACTCAGATTTGCTGTGGTGTTGACACGATGCTCGACTGGTACTAACTGACTGAAAGTGTGCCAAGAAATGATCCCGCACACCATTACACCTCCACCACCAGCCTGAACTGCTGATACAAGGCAGGATGGATTCATGCTTTCATGTTGTTTCTGACCCTATCATCCAAATGTCGCAGCCGAAATCAACATTCATTAGACCAGACAACATTTTTCCAATTTTCTATTTCTATTTCTATTTGGTGAGCCTGTGTGAATTGTTGCCTCAGTTTCCTGTTCTTAGCCGACAGGAGTGGCACCTGGTGTGGCCTTCTGCTGCTGTAGCCCAATATTGTTTGATATGCAAGGGTTAAAACGCTCCACCATCATCCTAATCCAGAAGAAACAAAAGATCACCGGACTCAACGACTACAGACCTGTTGCCTTAACATCTGTGGTCATGAAGTCATTTGAAAGACTGGTTCTAGCATATCTGAAAGACATCACCGGACCTTTGCTGGACCCCCTACAGTTTGCCTATAAAGCAAACCGGTCTGTGGATGAAGCAGTCAACATGGGACTGCATTATACCCTACAACACCTGGACAAACCAGGGAACTATGCAAGGATTCTGTTTGTGGACTTTAGTTCTGCCTTTAACACCATCGTCCCATCACTGCTCGAGCACAAACTGACCCAGCTCTCTGTTCCTAGCTCTGTCTGTCAGTGGATCACCAGCTTTCTGACAGATAGACAACAGCTAGTCAGAATGGGCAAAATCACGTCTGACAGCCGCACCATCAGTACTGGTGGCCCCCAAGGATGTGTTCTCTCCCCACTGCTCTTCTCCCTGTACACCAACGACTGCACTGCAAAAGATCCCTCCGTCAAGCTCCTGAAGTTTGCGGACGACACTACTGTTATCGGTCTCATCCGGAACGGTGACGAGTCTGCATACATACAGGAGGTGGAGCGGCTAGCTTTATGGTGAATATACAACAATCTGGAGCTGAACACGCTCAAAACGGTGGAGATGATAGTGGACTTCAGGAGAAACCCCCCTGCACTCCCCCCGCTCACCATCATGAACAGCACTGTGACTGCAGTGGAGTCATTCAGGTTCCTGGACACCACCATCTCTCAGGATCAGAAGTGGGACACTCACATAGACTCTATTGTAAAGAAAGCCCAGCAGAGACTGTACTTCCTCCGTCAACTGAGGAAGTTCAACTTGCCACAGGAGCTGCTCGTGCAGTTCTACTCAGCTGTCATCCAGTCCATCCTCTGCACTTCAATCACCGTCTGGTTCGGCTCAGCAGCCAAATCTGACCTCCGTGGACTACAGCGAATAGTCCGGACTGCTGAACGAATAACTGGCACTACCCTTCCTACACTTCAAGAACTGTACTCTTCCACAGTGAGTAAAAGGGCTCGCAAAATCACCCGGGACGCCTCGGACCCAGCACACTTCCTGTTTGAACTGTTACCGTCTGGCTGGCGCTACAGAGCACCGAGCACAAAAACTGCCAGACACAGGAAAAGTTTCTTTCCTCAGGCCATCTACATCATGAACAGTTAATATTTTTCTATTGTGCAATAAACATGCAATACTCTCTCATACGCACTTGTACACAGCACCTTATAACAATATACAATGCAATACTTCTCCTTACGCATTTGTACACAGCACCTTATAACAACATACAATGCAATACTTACGCATTTGTACACAGCACCTTATAACCTGTATATTTATTACAGTCTGTACATACATTTCAACATCCAGATCGTTGGACTGACTGCATCTCTGTTTAATGTCTATCATCTTCTTTTTTTTATATTTATTCTGTGTTGTCACTTGTCACTGATTGTCACTTGTACACTGGAAGCTTCTGTAGCCAAAGCAAATTCCTTGTGTGTGAAGCACACTTGGCAATAAAACTGATTCTGATTCTGATTAATAATAATAATAATAATAATGATAATAATATTAATAATAATTAAAATAATAATAATAAAAATAATAATAATAAAAGAAAAAATATAAACAAGCAAGCAATATGCAGACATATACAGGTAAATAGATAATTTATGTGCAGCCATGAATGTGTGTAAACACATTTAAGAGAAAGGAAAAGAAGAACGGCATCATATTAAAGCTGCTTCTTGCTTTCAGTCCACTCCCTTATACCTCCTTTATTATGCACTTTGAGTTTATTGCCTTCCATTCAAACACTGCTGATTGCGTCGTGATTACCAATGATTTCTTTGGGCCCTTCATAGCAACAATCACGATGGAGACGGGCACATTTTAATGAAAACAGGCAATAAGAGAGAAATGCGGGTGATACCACTTTTTGTTTGCCATGCATGAATAAATCACTTCATATAATAAAAGAGCACTGAAGAACACAGTTTTAATCTGTTAAAATGTTGTGATGATTATAGGTTTGGATTGAGTGGAGAAATAAATCAGGATTTGCTTTCAATAAAAGAAGAAAATGCACAAAAGTACTAGAACTGTTGTTGATTTAAAGATACAGTTCACCAAAGACATTTACATTTCTGGTTCGTTACAGTTAAGAATTCAAAATAAATTAGGCAAGGCAAGTTTATTTATATAGCACATTTCATACACTGTGGCAATTAAAATTGCTTTATATAAACAGAAATAAAATTTTAAGTATAAAAAAATAAAAACAAATAATAAAAAAAAATGATAAAAACATTAAAATGTGTTAAAACAAGTTATAAACGTATGAAAAAGAAAAGAAAGACAATAGTGCTAACTGTCGGCCGTAGTATTAAATTACTGAAATAAATCCATTAAACTTTTAATAACTTAATCATACATTCAATTTCCTTCGGTTTACATTAAGTGGTCACCACAGCAGAATGAACCACCAACAATTCTAGCATATTTTTTACTAAGCGGATGACCTTCCAGCTGCAACCCAGTACTGGGAAATACCCATACACTCTCACATTCACGAACACACACACATGCACTAAGGCCAATTTTGTTAACCCAATTAACCTATAGCATGTCTTTGGACTGTGAGTTGGAAAACCTGCAGGCTGAGTGCCTTAGTGTCCCACCAGTGCCGATACACAGCCATATTGCACTGCTAGGAGTGTGATATTTTGTTTATACAACAGTTTGATGGCATACTCTTGTATACAAACAAGAAAATCTAACAGGGAAAGTCTAAAAAACATTTGAGGTACTACTTTCTCCAGCCATTCATTCACATCTGAAGCTGGTTAGAAAAGTGTTATTTCACAAAAAACGTCAAAAAACAAACAAAAGTTTTAATGAATGAATGAATAAATGAAAATTAACAAAAGACAAACTAAAACAAAATAAAAAGAAACAAACTTACAAAAAACACTCAAAACATAACAAAATACAAGTCACAACGAAAAACAAAACTACAAAGAACATTAAAACAGTATAAAAAGAAAATAACAAAACTCAAACTAAAACAAAACAAACACAAAAAACATAAAAGCTAATTAATATCAAAATATAAAATTACAAACCAAAACAGAACACATAATCAAACAAAACTAAACAAAGAAAACTACAAAGAAAACTGTTACAAACAAAAATACAAATACAAGTGATACAAATCACAACAAAGAAACATAAATACTAAAACAACAAACCAAAATGCAAATTCAAAATAAACTAAATAATACAAATAAAATAAATGAAAGCCAAATAAAACCCAACAAACTTAATTTAAAAAATGGGAGAAACAAAACTACTGAAAATTTTTTTTAATAAAAAGTAAAAATAAAAAAATAAAAGCAATCCAAAACACTAAAATCAGAGGAACAAATCAAATAAATACTAAGTCAAAAATAAAGAAAGCAAACACTTTTAAGCAAAATCAATAGCAATGTAAAGGCCAAACAAACCAAATCACTATGAAACAAATCACAAAATGACAATAACACACAAATAAACACAATAAACACAAATTAAAAAACAACAAAACTAACATGTTTAACACACCAGAAATCAATATGATGAATGCAGTAGATGCAAACTATAAATCTGGGATAGTATGTCTAAAACATCACGACCCGAACCGAACCCTGTGTACTGATGACCAGCATAGCACATGCATCCACATCCACATTGTGTTACAGCTTTCTGCTCCTGTTTGTTTTCAGCAAGTTTCCTGCAATTTGACTGTCAGTGCTGTGAATGCCGGACTGACACCTGGAGATGCCATAATGAAAAGCCACATCAATCCTGGTGACGCAGAGCGGAGCTGCACTGATTGGACACGCCGCTCTTTCTGCCGCCCAAACAAAAGCAGAAAGACAGCACAGTTAATTTAGCCACTGAATCCCATCTGGGGGCACAAGAATGAATGAGACTACTTTTTCTTCTTCTTCATGGTCTCTGAATCTTATTTGAAATTCCTTGCACCATCTAATCTACTTTCTTGTTGCCATTTTCTATCCAGCTCTGGATTTCTATGAAACTGTTGCAACAATGCGACAATCCTTTATCAGGATGCATAGAGAACTTTAAATGGCAGTTTCAATGGCATGAATCCAACCTCTGTAGTATATACAGTACATGGTACTGTATGTAAAACATATGCCAGAATAGTTGGTGGTTCATTCCGCTGTGGCGAACCCTAATAAATAGGGGACTTAGCTGAAAGAAAATTAATTAATAAATGAATGTATGTATACAGTACAATAGAACTTAAGCACCTGGTTTTAGACTACGATACTACTACTACTACTAATAATAATAACGATAATAATAATAATAATAATAATAATAATAATAATAATAATTCCTTACATTTATATAGCGCTTTTCTACACAAAGCATTTTACACAATGGGCGGGGATCTCCTCATCGACCACCAGTGTGCAGCATCCACCTGGATGACGTGACGACAGCCATATTGCGGCAGACCGTACACCACACACCAGCTGATTGGTGAAGAGGAGACAGAATTATGGTTATTAAGAGTTATGGCCAATTGGTCTTGGGAATGAGAGAGTCTAGTCCTGCACAGTGGCTAGTGGGATTTTGAGCCTTTCTTCTTGCAGAATAGTGGTCAGGTCACTTGTAAAACTGGTGGAGGAAAACACTTCCTGACTCACTCCTCCAAAACACCACAAAGTGGCTCAATAATATTTAGTTCAGGTCACTGTGCAGGCCATGGAAGATGTTCAACTTCACTTCACTTCAACAAACCACTCTCTCACCAGTCTTGATGTGTGCATTGGTGCATTATTATCCTGATACACTGCACCTCCTTTAGGATACAATGTTTGAACAGTTGAGTGCATCTGGACCTCCAGAAGGGTTCTACAGTCCTTAGCAATGATGCACCTAACACAAGTATTGCGCCTAGAGAATGCCATGATATTGCAGCCCAAACCATCACTGATCCACCCCATGCTTCTCCACACCGTACAGTAACTCTACCAGATTTGGTAAGTACAGTGAAGGTGGATTCTTCTGAGAAAAAACGTTTCACATTGTCCACAGACCAAGATTTTCACTGCTGGCACCATTGAAATCAACATTTGACATTGGCAGAAGTGACCAAAGGCTTAGCTATAGCAGTCTGGTCATCATGTATATTGACTCTGTGGAGCTCCCGACCACCAGCGTGGAAAAAAGATAGCTGAGGTGCACAAATTGAGTATATATATATATATATATATATATATATATATATATATATATATATCTTTTTTTTAATTAAAAGTTTGTGTGTATGTGTATTTGTGTTAAAATGTCACAGTTAGCAACACTCTAACAAAAAAAAGTCAAAATAAATAAATAAATCCATCACTGTAAGGAAAAAGCCATTAAGGCTTATTAAGAGTTTAGATCATCAAACCAGTTTATGCTGCTTTACATTCTAATTCAAATGGAGACTGGAATCCAGAAATCCACTTATGAATCTTGGCATCCGCATAAACACATGTGCAATGATTATACACAAATATCCTCACTTTGATTCCCCCTCTGCTCCATTAAAGCGCCTAGCATGCTATCAAATGCTAAAGCATGATGCATACAAAGATGAAAAACGCACACATCCACAGCCTCATGAGATCGGCTTGCCAGGAGCAACAGTCGGAGCAGAATCAATTATTTACCCTGAACAGCAAATATCTCTCTGATAGAACAGAGACAGCAGTGCTGGTGTGAATTATTGAAGCGCGTTCGCTCAGATGATGTCACATTGGAGAGGAAAACCTGACGATTACTGTCCTCGACACAAGCGTAACACACACTCTGCATCGTGAACTAAAACTAATGATGCACAAGTGGCGGTGAACGAAATCAGGTCAGAATATGACGTAGACTTAAAAACATATATAAAAATATAAATAGCTAAAATAAAAATAGCTAATCAAAGCTAAGCATGAAGTTTTGAAAGTGCACATTTTCCAGGATTTCACATTTAATTTCAGACATTTACATAATGACTATGTACTACAAATGTAAAAATAAAATTAACACAAGTTTTTGGAGAGTTTTATATGCTGACTATACAGACTTCAAGTACATATAAGCTTTGTTGAAACAACTTCTGTTCACAAGGATCCATGAAATTTAGTAGAATGCTGTATTATTCATGTCAGACCAGTAGATGGCAATTACTTTGTAATGAAACAGTACCCGCATTAAAAAACAACAAAAAAAAAAAAAAAACATAACAAACGAACAAAAAAACTATTAAACAAATTAAAAAAAATGTCTCCTAGTCCACCATCGTTGTTGTGCTCACTTGTGACTGAACAATAAACAATATATGAGTAAGAGGATTTTATTCAATCTTTTTATTTTTATTTTTTTTGTAGTTAAGCAATTGTGATGAAATCATAATTTACAGCAGTATCGTTTTGAAAATCTTCGCATTTTCAGATCCCTAATTCGCAATTATCTGGGTTTCCATCCCCTTATGTCAACTCACAATTTGAAATATCACATGAGAAATGAGTGATGGAAATGTCAAATTTCAAACCCCTTAACTTTTTTCTACGTTTTTATACTCACTTGACATGATTTTGGACTTTTGGAATCAACACTGAATGTGCAACAAAAGAAATTCACAGCTGAAAAACATTGAGCTAGCAGGGAGTAGTTGTAGCATTACCACATATTTTATTAGCTAGTATAAGTAAAATAGTAAAATAAATAGTAAATCTGAAAATACTTTTAAAATAATCAACCTTGATTGTGCAAAATGCTCACAGCTGAAATATGTTAAGACATCAAGCTAGCAGGTTGGAGTTGTAGCATTTCATATAACCATATATTCGTAGCATTAGCAAGTATAAGGTTAATTAAAAGTAAACGGAAAAACAAAGTAAATCTGAAACTACTTTTAAAATAACTAGCATTGTATGTGCAACAAAAAAGTCCAAAGCTAAAAAAAGGTTGACCCATCAAGCTAGCAAGAAAGGGTAGTAGCATTTTGAAATAACGAGGTATATTAGCATTAGCAAGTATGAGACTAACTAAAAGTAAAGCAAAAAAGTAAGTCTGAAACTACTTTTAACCAACTTTGAATGTGCAACAAAAGATTTTCACAGCTGAATGATGTTGAGCCATCAGGCTAGCAGAAAGGAGTAGTAGCATTTCAAATAACCGTGTGTCGTAGCATTAGCATGTAAGACTAACTTTTTTAAGCTTACTTTTAGTTAATCTGAAACTACTTTTAAAATAACCAACTTTAAATGTGCAACAACAAAAAAAATCCACAGCTAAATAAAAGTAGACCCATCGAGCTAGCAGGAAGGAGTAGTAGCATTTCATATAACCACGTATCGTAGCATTAGCAGGTATACGACTAACTGACAGTAAACAAAAAAGTACATCTGAAACCACTTTCAAAATAACCAACTTTGAATGTGCAACAAAAAAGTCCACAGCTGGAAAATCATTGAGCTATCAAGCTAGCAGGGAGTAGTTGTAGCATGACCATGTTTCATAGCATTAGCAAGTACAAGACGACTTAAAAGTAAAATAAAAAAGTGAATGTGAAACTACTTTTAAAAGTATCAACACTGAATGTGCAACACAAAATGCTCACAGCTGAAATATGTTGTATATGAGTCGTAGCATTTCATATAACCATATATTCATAGCATTAGCAATTATAAGGTTAATCAAAAGTAAACTGAAAAACAAAGTAAATCTGAAACTACTTTTAAAATAACTAGCATTGAATGTGCAACAAAAAAGTTCAAAGCTAAAAAAAGGTTGACCCATCAAGCTAGCAAGAAAAGGTAGTAGCATTTTAAATAACAAGGTACATTAGCATTAGCAAGTATAAGACTAACTAAAAGTAAACTAAAAAGTAAATCTAAAACTACTTTAACTTAACCAATTTTGAATATGCAACAAAAGATGTTCACAGCTGAAAGACATTGAGCCATCAAGTTAGCAGGAAGGAGTAGTAGCATTTCAAAAAACCATGTATTGTAGCATTAACAAACAAGACTAACTTTTTTTAGCTTACTTTTAGTTAATCTGAAACTACTTTTAAAATAACCAACTTTGAAGATGCAACAAAAAAGTTTACAGCTGAAAAAAAAACAAACAAACGTTGAGCGATCAAGCTAGCGAGCTAGCAGGGAGGGCCGGTTGTTGTAACATTATCATTAAAGCTGTTTTCCAGTCAAACAAACCAACTCAAAGCAGAACCAGGAATACATTACAACTCTCAGCCGGAGTTGCGAAGCACTTTTCAAACCTGAACTTCCACTGACAACCAGTAATTTATTTTCCCCGCTAGCTTGAGTTCTTTAATCTGGGCCTTCTCTCTTTGTTCAAGAAATAAAAAAAGCCCAAAAACAAAGTTACAAGTGAACCAGCCGAGTCTTGATTTGCAGAGCTACAGTTCTATTTAAAGAGCAATCTCTACCTCCGGGCCAATCACATCCAGTATCATCTGCTATCATTGCTAGCAGTCGAGCGAACACTGGTTTGTTGGCTAGCGAGCAGTCATGAAGGAAAGCCATTCGGGGTCATTGGGAAATTGTCGACTGAAAGATTGAGAAACTCAGCCTAACTACAGCAGTGCTGACATCGGTGCAACAGAAGTCAATTACATGTCCCTCAGCGACAGATTGCCTTCACTTTTTCCCAGCGCAAACACCACAGGTTTCCGGATTTAACTGATTAGCTGTCTGCGCTACACATTTCCAATGTAAACCACTTAGAAAGTGCACAAGATGATGAGAAAACATGCTTAGTTTTAGAATGACTACACTCTTGGCCATGAAATGATTTAGTTTGATGATTACTGAAGCTAGCTTGAATTAGCTGTTTGTACATATCAAATACTGTCTGGCATGTTCATATTTTACATTTGTAATCTCAATATCAATACCAAACTAATATCTATAAATGAGCAGCAAATTAGAAGCAAAAGTCATAGCTAATGCTTTATTAATAGCAAAGATTTTCTCTTAAAGGTGTGGTCCACTACGATATCATATTTTAAACTTCAGTTGATGTGTAATGTAGCTGTGTGAACATCTCTAAATGTTATATGCTCAATGCAAAGGGAGAGTCAGGCCAGAGTCGCTGTGATGTTATAGCAGAGAAAGCTAAAAAGGCATCCAAATGCTAATATTTCCACAGAACTTGTTCTGTTTCTGTATTTGGGCTTCCAAAGGACTCAACACAAATAGATAAGTGCTTACAGTTTTTGCTACAATTTTAATTATGATCCAGAGAAATCTAAAAAATATATATAGCTAGCATTTGAGAAAGATCATTTACAGTTACACTGACTGAGTATTTACACAGCAGGGGCAAAGCGTGTGCTAGTAGAGGTGTGACGCTGCCGTTATGTTAGCTGACCAATCAGAGCCTCTTTAGGGCGGGTCTTTCAGAGGAACTAGGAAATATGACAGTCGTTTTTATGTTAGCTGAGTAACTGTATATAATCAAAGATACATGAAAAAAAGAATGTGTTTTTTACAAACGAAGCATAAGCACACATTGCTTTGCACCCCATAAACACAACCAAGCCTTAAAATACACTCTAGACCCCCGCTTTAATATAAAGGGTGACTGACTTTTTTATTGACAGTAAGTTATCAAATGTTGAAATTTGAATAATAATAATAATAATAATAGTAATATATTATTTTCTACTTGAAATACTTGACTGAAACACATATATTTTTTAAACAAATTTGGCTCAAAATACCTTCTGTTTATGTAATTTCTTGTTTATACATGCTAGTTTTGTTTTATGTTCAGATCTGTCTGTTACAGAGGTAATAAGATGAATTACGTCGAAACAACTGTAGCTACTTAAATGGTTTGAGAAAACTGGTTGCGGCAAACCATTTAAGTTGACTAAGTTTATTCATTTGAGTTCAGTCAACCTCAATCGATTTCTTCTAACTATTTGACTTGCTATACAGACGTTTGGACTTTATTTGGCTAAGTTAATTGGCTAAGTTTTTTAACACATTTCTAATCACTGATTTATTTTATCTTTGCCATGATGACAGTGAATAATATTTTACTAGATATTTTTTTTAAGACACTTCTATACAGCAGTCTAAATGTCAAGTGGCATTTAAATGTTTAACTAGATTAATGTTAACTAGGCAGGTTAGGGTATTTAGACAAGTTATTGTATAACTATGGTTTGTTCTGTAGACGGAATGTATCGGGAAAAAAAAAGTTAGCTTAAAGGGGCTAATAATTTTGACATTAAAATGGTTTAAAAGAAAAAACTGCTTTTATTTTAGCTGAAAATAAACTTGACTTTCTCAAGAAGAAAAAAATATTACCAAACATACTGTGAAAATTTGCGTCTCCTGTACAGTACAGAATGCATTCAGCTAGCCAAATGTTTATAAATCTTCGATCGCTAGCAGTGTGATTCTGAAGTGCTTGACTGACTGTTTGTACGTTTTCTTCCCAACAAACTCCATAATGTTGAAGAAACATTCTGCACCCTCAAAGGCACCTGCGGTAGCTCCCAAAAGACAGAGGAAGATACAAACCATCGCACAAAAAGAACTTCTCAACATGCTAAAGGAAGGCAGACGTTACACAGCTGTAGGGTGCCATTATGGAATAAAAACATTAGGTTTTACAGCCTTAAAACATCTAAAATAATTGAAAAAATAAAGCTGACTACTTTGCGGATTTCACCTATTGCGGGTTAATTTTTCTTTTTCTTGGAACGCAACTCTCGTGATTAATTAGAGGGACCACTTTAGTTTACTTTGTTTAATTTTCTTAAAGTTATATCGCCACGCTTCTTTTAAAGAGACAAACAGAAAGGCTCACATAAAAGCCACGCTATTGGCTGAACCACTGTTGCCATGCTGAGCTGATTGGATCATTCAAACCAACATCCTTTTTAAATAGTAAACTATCAAATGTCAGTATTTTGCGAAGTAGTTCACCCAAAATTTGACTTATTTTTCACTGTTAAGTGGTTCTAAACCTATAGACCTTTTTCCTGGCAGCTGCATGGAGGGTGCCATAGCGACCAGCGTCTTCCGATAGAATGTTTAGAACTTCCGTTTACAGCATTTACAACTGGTAATTTGCAATCCGAAAATGGGTTTTAATAGCGTTTTGAGTGGACAACGGAATGTTTTTGTGACACAGCTTTGAAAGGTGTGTGTTAAAGCCGATAAAATCTGTCAGTTGTGGTTTAAGCTTGAGAGAAAAACATTTTACTAGTTCACTTGTCTACCGTCAGAAATACAGTGTGTGTGTGTTTGTGTTCACAGCCTGTCAGCTGTTAGCTCAGCGGCTCTTTTATGCGCGCGCAATACTTCACTGCATTATAGAGCAAACCAGATTACTGGCTTGAAGCTTAGCAGGTGTGTAAGTCATGCAATTTACAAAAATGACCAATAAAAGTCCGTTACTGATGCTCTGCTGGCTGATCTGCATGTTGATTCTAATCGGGAGTCATTTATGTTTATGTAAGTAGGAGAGTACAGGCTACATGTGTGTGTGTCAAACATTTTGGTGAATTACATTAGTTTGGGTTGGTCATGAAAGAAAAAGAAACTGTTGACTTTAGCGATGGCGAGGCTTCATTTACTATAAACGGCACAAGATGCCGTCTGACAACGAGGGGATAATGCCTCACAGCAGCAGTTTTCCATCCTATTAGATCGCATTTTTTAAATGAACAGTCCAACAGGTTGTGCTGATCAACAACAGTATTGGTCCAAAGACGTTATAAGCAAATAAAATATATTAAAACTATAATTTCAAAGCTGTCTAAATGTGACTGTTTATACGCCCCATAATGGGGAATGTTGCGTTCCAAGAAAAAGGTCTATAAGAGTTTCCTTTTTTTTGTTCAATACAATAGACGGTATTCTGAAGAATGCTGGAAACCATACTCTGAATTAACCGGACTCTTGAATTACTTTCAACACTATAAAAAATTATGTTTATAGAAGTCAATCGCTACTAATTTTCAGCATTCTTCAAAGTATGTTGTATTGTGTTTAACATAAAAAAGAGATGCCTAAACGTTTTGAAGTAAAGAGAAAGTAAATGATGACCACATTTTCAACTTTGGCTGAATTAAACAATAAAACAACCATACAATATATGATAATGACACATAAAGCTTAAACTAATAGTTAGGCTGATGAACATATTGCTTGTCTGAGTGATTTATTTTTACTAATATAAGACATTGCCATTCAGCGCTCTAAATATGACTGTGAATCAAACAGCTGTCTTTATTTCAGTGCTTTTATTAAAGAGATGTTTCACTCAGAAATGAAAACATTCTGTCATCATTTACTCAGCCTGAAGACATTGAGTTTATGAGAGACGTACAGTAGCTGCGCTCCATTCATGAATAAACTGTTTCCGAGTCCCAGTTCACAAAAGCGATCTGAATAATTCATTGAAGAATCTGGCTGATCCTGTTCTCCACTTTGACTCTTGTCACAGCAGTTTATTGCAGACTGAGGGATATTATCAGTTCGTAATGAATTATGAAATTTCTGTCTTCCTCCTCCCCTACAGCTATGAAATGTGAGAATGTGAACCACACAATCATGTTTATAGTATCATACTTGTATGATACTTTATACCACTTTTATTTAACTGCTGTATTGTAATCTCTGAATGGTTCTTTTTTTTCTCTCTCAATTTTACAGTGTTTTATGTAAAAATGATTAAATAGTATTGTTATTCATATTATTAAAGTATTTCCTTGGTCAAGGTTACATGATTATTTGCCATTTTGACAAAGATTGTCTGTCATATACTGTATATACACTACCTGACAAAAGTATTGTTGTCAATCCCAGTTGTAAGAGCAACTAATAATAACTTGACTTCTAGTTGATCATTTGGAAAAGTGGCAGAAGGTTGATTTTTCCGATCATCATCCGCATGGACCCAAGATTCTCACAGAAATCAATCAAGTTTTGATGAAGGAAAAATCATGGTTTGGGGTAACATTCAGTATGTGGGCGTACGAAAGATCTGCAGAGTGGATGGCAACATCAACAGTCTCAGGTATCAAGACATTTGTGCTGCCCATTACTTAACGAAGCACAGGAGAGGGCAAATTCTTCAGCAGGATAGCACACCTTCTCATACCTCTGCGTCTACATCACAGTTCCTGAAAGCAACGAAGGTCAAGGTGCTTCAGGATAGGCCAGCCCGGTCACCAGACATAAACATTATTGAGCATGCATGGGGTAAGATGGAGGAGGAGGCATTAAAGATGAATCTATCTATCTATCTATCTATCTATCTATCTATCTATCTATCTATCTATCTATCTATCTATCTATCTATCTATCTATCTATCTATCTATCTATCTATCTATCTATCTATCTATCTATCTGTTTGTTTACTTTTGTTTGGTTTTACCAGGCAAACATCAGGGGTCTGATTTATGAAATTCGTATACAATTCTTCCTACAAAAGTGACCATAGTCCAGAATAAATTTAAATGTATTTATTAATGATTATTATATGATGATTTAAAGTGGTTTAAATAATTTATTACAATATTAAAATGTATATCTATATTTAAAATATTAAAATACATCAAAGATCCTATGTAAAACATTATGTAATATCAGAATTTTATTTTGGTTTTATTTTTTTGTTTCAGTTAACTTTTAAGACACTAAACTGTATTAAATATAGAAAACAGACTAAACAAATTGTAGGTTTTTAATTCAAGCTAGCTATATACTGTACATATTTCCTTACTTTGTTGAACATCACTTGGGAATATTAATTCGTTCATTTTCTTTTCGGCTTAGTCCCTTTATTAATCCGGGGTCGCCACATCGGAATAAACCGCCAACTAAGCATTTATTTCACGCAGCGGATGCCCTTCCAGCTGCAACCCATCTCTGGGGAAACATCCATAAACACTTATTCGCACTCATATATTATGGACAATTTAGCTTACCTAATTCACCTATACCACATCTTTGGACTTTTGGGGGAAACCGGAGCACTCGGAGGAAACCCACACAACCACAGGGAGAACATGCAAACTCCACACAGAAATGCCAACTGACCCAGCTGAGGCTCGAACCAGCGACCTTCTTGTTGTGAGGCGAACGTGCTACTCCTTACGCCACGCCACTTGGGAATATATGAATAAATAAATATAAACATATAGGAAAAAACTATTAAACTATAGAATTTCTACATTAACACACATAGCCAATACCTGCTCATTCAAAAAATCTCATCAAAATGACAACACACAAAACATTCAGTAACTCCCAGAATTCAGCAGATCTACAGGGAAACAAGTTTTTGTGTGACCTTCAAAACTGCTTGGTTTTGTCCCATGGCTGCTGTTCACATCTCCAATGCGGTCTTTTTTTGTCATGCTTGGTCAGGTCGCTCAGTTCATGCCCCGAGTGCCGAAAAGCAGAGGCCGAAGCGTAGTTTATTTAGACATGCAAAGAGAGAGGTGAAGAAGAGCCTCCTTCTCTTATCAGACATGGCCAGGCCTTTGCTACTCCAGCCCGCATTTAAATTGTGTGTCAAGCTCAATTGTCAATAAATCATGTAGGTGGACAGGCCGGAGTCATAGATGAGGATACGACTTAAATAACGCGAGCCTGAGGGAGAAAGCAAAACCTGCTGTTTGGCTGCCAAAACAGACAGGTAAATAAAAATAATATTGAGGTAATGTTTGAATGACATGCATCTGCCGCCCAAAGGGAGGAAATAAATCATGTAACCTTGACCGAGGAATGCAAATATTGTGCATAACCTCACATACAATGCACTTGCCGATGGCTACACAGTGAGATGGAATGTTTTTGCATCATATTAAGCTAAATTTGTAGAATTTTACGTGGAAAAGTTTAGCAGCTCTTCTCTCATGTTCATGTAAATATTTAAAATTGCGAATTGCAAACCCTGATATTTCTTCTTATGACTGCAAGATATAAAATACTTTCTTTCTTGAAGTCTGCGTGAAATCAAAATTTACAATGTTTATTTTGCTAGAGCACATTGTTGTTCTATGGGTAAATAATGAATCCCTGCAATTTAATCCTCGAAAAAAAAACAACCAAAAAAAAAAGCTTAACTAATTTTCAATCAAAGCCTGATGGTTTACTTTTGCATTTGGAGAGGTGGTCAATGATGTGCAAAAAGAAAGCCCTGCCCCCTACTCAATATTCAATCTCAGTTGGCAGAATATCAACAAACACAAACAGTCAGATCATACACTGGGGCAAAAAGGTTGCAAGACGTGTTTGGTGCGATTTGGTGCTATTTTTGGTGTAATTTTCACATTTTGCATCACGTGGTTTAAATAGCAAATCCATTGGGAGACACTTTGCAGACTCATGGGTGTGCTGGTATATAAAATGAAATAGAATTGAAGGGCCATAAACAAACAAAAAGCTGATCTAAAGTCAATGGTGCAGAGTTTTTGTAATTTAAATAGTGCGTTAGTTATGCACCTATGTGAGTTCAAATGCTCACACTGGTTAATACACACAGGATCTACAGCAATACACAAATATCTTAATATATGAAAAAATAAAATAAAAGATTAAAATGTTCCAAAATTATTCTTTTTTACATAAATATAAAAATGACTGTCTCCATGCCTCATCTCGGGGAGTTTATTCTTATTTCAGTTTATTCGTGACAGTTTGCATTTGTATAATGTTATTATTATTAGCAGTGTCATTTATTATATGCATATTGTTATTTGTGTAAATAAAAGCAAGTTTAGATTTGTCCGGTTTTGGAGACGTTTGCACCACCATATGGGGCATAAGAATAGGACGTGCTCCACACTCCACATGTACATTTGGGTATAACTCCACACTTCGTTATTATTGTTATTTATTCTTTGCTGGAAATTTGATTATTATTAATTATTATTTAGAAATTTTAGAAGTTTTGACAAATCTTTGTGCTTAACAACTAAAATCAAATAAGCAAAAGGATGTTTTCAGTGGAGTGAGTTTCCACCGTTTCCTTATCCACCAAAGTAAAAGAGTAAAGTAAAGAGTAAAAGTAAAGAGAAAGTAAATAGGTTGGATGGAGGAGGCTTGTTCTTTATCTTCCCGCTGCAGATGTTCTGTTTAACTGTTTTTTTGCTAGTGAAGCATTCCATTTTTCAACTTACAAAGTCCACCATGCAAATAGCAAATGCACCATGGTGTGACTTTTCAAGGGAATTGGAGATGAGACTCTGATTGGTTTTAATGCACGTTATGCTCAAAACACACCCATAATTCATTAAGAGAATAAAGCACAACTCTGTCAGACCATGTGCTGAGGCGCAGATCAAATTTTTCCATTCTTACCAAAGTGGATTCAGACATGTGCTTAATGCTTTTGCGCAATACGCTTTAGACTTTGTGCTTAGATTGTTAAAATAGAGTCCATCAGGTTTAGAGGAAGCATGAAAATATTTTTAAGAATTGAGGGACCTAGAAAATAACCCTGGGGGACATCATGGCAGAATTGTCCGATATTAGATTTGCTACCCTAGAAAATTAACTGGGAGAAATCAGAAAAAAAATAGCCACCATATTGCAAAAAAAAATACATACATTTCAATTAATTCATGAGGTGCTTTGAAGATTTCTAATTGTATTGTCATTTAATATGGCTAAGATCCAGATATATAGGATTTCAGTTTCAAATACAGTATCACCCACATTTCCCTATACTGTATGGTTAATGACATCGAAATATGTGGTTCAGAGATAAAACTAGCAACCCGAAACGTTCATTAAACCATTACAGACTGTCTGTTTGTACTGTATAATCAGCGAATCCATTCATCTCATGCAATCTCACTGTCAGAAATCTCACAGAGTCAAAGATTTCTGCAAAACATGCCATCCAGATACAGCGTGTAGCACAAAACACACACACATTAGAGGTTTCAGAGTGTTTCCACGAGTTGCCAAGTCTCTCTAGTTGCTTAGAAACCAAGAATTAAAGCTCTGGCTCTAGCTTTCTTTCTCTTAGCCCACACTCAGACACACCGCATGCAGAAATGCGTCCACTGCGGCACATTTGTGCTCCAGCTTTTCAACTTTTGACTGTTGATACTAGTTCATATGGGGATTCTCTGTTTACTTGCATTGTTAGCACTGCGCTAATGTTAAACACATGCAGGGGGAAGGGCAAAAATGATCAGCTTGATATCTGTTCTTCACACAAAGCAATTTCTTCAAGTCACAGTTCATCATTTGGTCGTTGGGGGCCACCGTATTCATTCCCATTGCTCGTAATTAAGCACAGCATGGTGATGCTAATGAGATTAGCAGCCCTGTTGCTATGGATACTGGACAAGATGTGACTCTTTAGCCTTTGGTGCGGTTGATTCCTTCAGTTCCTCATCAGCTCTTCACCCCCTCAACATAACGAGAGAGAGCGATAAACAAATGCAGATTCGTGTGAGTGTGTTTTTGGTGGTGTTGACAATGCTAATTCTGTTAGCCTGACTGCGTTAATGAGCGTCGTGACAATACTGAGTTTAGAAACATCGCCATGGATGTTTAGTAAAGTTTTATAACAATCTATTCCAGTTATTATTTATTCATTATAATGTAATGTGGTGTTGTCATGCAGCACGGTGGTGCAGTGGGTAGTGCTGTCGCCTCACTGCAAGAAGGTCGCTGGTTTGAGCCTCGGCTGGGTCAGTTGGCATTTCTGTCTGGAGTTTACATGTTCTCCCCGTGTTGCCGTGGGTTTCCTCCGGGTGCTCCGGTTTCCCCCATTAGTCCAAAGACATGTGGTATAGGTTAATTGGGTAAGCTAAGATGTCAGTAATGTATGTGTGAATGAGAGTGTGTGGATGTTTCCCAGTGATAGGTTGCAGCTGAAAGGGCATCCGTTGTGTAAAACATATGCTGGATTAGTTGGTGATTCATTCCATTGTGGCGACCCCATAATAATAAAGAAATTAAACCGAAAAGAAAATGAATGGTGTAGTCATTAAACTATATATAAAGTAGGGGAAATAAGTATTGGGAATAATATTTCTAGAGGAGCTGTTGACATGAAATTGAACCAGATTTTTTGATCTTCATCATCCTGCTAATGTAGATGTTGAACTGAAGCAGCAAATATTAATTTATTGTGACGAAGGGCAGAGGGTTGCTGAATGACTACTGAGATATTTAAGCTGTTGTCTGGGCATTCACGACCTTTCTACGCCTCCCTTTCTTCGTGTGTTCCATACTGTTTCCCTGTGCCATTTCATCTTATGCAATAATTTGCAAACTAATTGGATCTGTTTTCTTTGCTTATGTTTTCTTTGTTTGCTATCGACATCCTATGGAAGTTTTAAGTCAACAGCACCTTTAGAAATATTTTTTTCTGAGAAAAAGGGTGACATGTTTAATGCTTATTTCCACACCTTTATATAACATTTAAATTAATTAAGTTTTACTCCGATGAGAAATGAGAAAGAGCGAGCATTAAATGGATACAGTTTTGTTCAATAATAATAATAATAATAATAATAATAATAATAATAATAATAATAATTCTGTTAGCCTGGCTGTGCTAAAAAGTCGTGGCAATGCTTGATTTCTTTTTCCCTTAAATGGCATTCTATACTTATGCAGAACTGTCTGAATGCACGTAATTGATGGAAACATTTGTAACGTTATAATAAGAAGGTAACAATTTGATAACTCTAAAAATGTTAAGTGGTGCGACCATCAAAAATGTAATAGGACTGAATAATGTTAATGAAAATTCCTATCTAATGCTAAATGCTAAATTTGAATACATGTTAAATGAACTGATTTTTTGTGTCATGTAGCGTAAACATCAAATATGATTAAATAATTGCAAAATGTAATATTAAAAAAAAGGTAAATATTGTGAAAGGTAAAACATTTTACATTTTAATAACATTTGAATTTATTAATTATTGTTTTTTGCATTATTTGACAATTTTATAAATAAGTGCTTACTAAATATATATATATTTTTAAAACATGATATTTAATACATTATTTCACAAACACGGGTGCCACGGTGGCCTAGTGGGTAGCACGTTCACCTCACAGCAAGAAGGTCGCTGGTTCGATCCTCGGCTGGGCCAGTTGGCATTTCTGTGTGGAGGTTGCGTGGGTTTCCTCCGGGTGCTCCGGTTTCCCCCACAGTCCAAAGACATGCGGTACAGGTGAATTGGGTGAGCTAAATTGTCCGTAGTGTATGTGTGTGGATGAGAATGTATGGATGTGTTTCCCAGAGATGGGTTGTGGCTGGAAGGGTATCCGCTGCGTAAAACAAATGCTGGATAAGTTGGCGGTTCATTCCGCTGTGGGGACCCCGGATTAATAAAGGGACTAAGCCGAAAATAAAATGAATGAATGAATGAATTTCATAAACACATTTTGCTAGCTTTTAAATATCAATATTACCTTTATAATATTTTTAATGGGATGTTTCACTCTGGTAAATGAATTATAAGATACCACACAAGCTCACGCTGTTCTTCATTGTCTCTCTTCCTTCACGATAAATGCATACAGACTTACTGTCGACAATGCTAATGACATTAGCCTTCCCTTGCTAATAAGAGGCACAGCGGCCCTCTATTTGCTTTCATTATGAATGCGTAAACCGTCCGCTGCAGTATCTTTCTGCATCTCTTCACAGTGTCTTCTCAACACATGCGATCTGACAGCCCTCGTCGCTCCAGTGTTTGCTACGCTAATTGACTAGTGTGGATGAAGAGCCTCTTTTAGCGGGTCTCTCAGCATTAGCGCGACGCAGCGTGATTGAAGAGGCGTGACTATGGAAATATGTGATAAAATCTTCATGAATTTAGCATGTTCTGCCGCTTAATGGGCGCAGGCTTAATGGATGGTGGTTAGGAAACAGGAATTAGCATGTTTCGTTCATTCTGGGCTCCTGCTGCTTAGGTTTTGTGTGCTGCAGGCTGTGTTTTGAAGCGATAGACGCTCACTGGCGTCTCGCTGAGGGGCTGGAGTTGTTGTTTGACACTGAAACTCATTTAACAGACTGATATTTTATTCAAGACAAAGTTTCAGAACATACCCTGACAGAAGCAAAGGAAAAATATCTTGCTTTTTAAATCTTGCTAATGAGGTACAGTATGCAGCATGTTTGTGTTTGTTTGGTTTCATGCAATAAAAAAACAACAATTCTCAAGATTTTTAGGTTTTCATTTTATTTTATTTTATTTTTTGTTTTATTTATTTTATTTTATTTTATTTTATTTTATTTTATT
The DNA here is from genome assembly GCA_903798035.1 of Danio albolineatus. NCBI lineage: Eukaryota > Metazoa > Chordata > Actinopteri > Cypriniformes > Danionidae > Danio > Danio albolineatus. Next base: position 1,702,838 of record CAIGQQ010004613.1, on the reverse strand, counting down.
TTTACTTAAGTTACTTTTTTAAATCACAATTTTAAATAATGTTCAAAAACATATATGTTTAATTCAGCCCAATCTCACAAAGAAACGTAACTATTTTACATTTTTTCAGCTTAGAGGCTAATTTGTATGAATTCGTATAAGTTCAGTCAGCGAAATTTCCAATTTTAAAAAGGAGGTATGGCGCCAAACCCCACCCCTAAACCCAACCGTCATTGGGGGATCATGCCTTGATGTTTAATTATTTAATTAGGACAATATGGTCTGACTTTGCTTAGGCAAAAGTCTTGTCACTTAAATTATGTATAGAATATGAAGTCATGGGAATTGGAAAAATAGCTAATATTGTGTATGACTCCCATGAGGTTGGAGGACTGCATCCATACATCTCTGCAATGGCTCCAATAACTCATGACTAGGCCCACACGGAATCTGCGCGTGCAGAATTCCACAGATTCCCGCAGATTTTTAGCCCATCATTAATTATGTTTATTTATTTCTGTAAATGTGTGCAAATATATATTTAATCAGTTTTCAAAATAATTTCAGTAATAATATTGACTAATATGAAAATATTAATATGATTTATTTACAGTACAGTTTGTAAAGTACTATTTTCAGTGTTTTAGTAGATATTTTATATGAGAGACATGCTTTGTTTATCTAATTATATTTGCATTGTAAACATTAAATACAAGTTAAAAAGGTATTACTTTTTATTTCATATATTAAGATTTTAGTTATGATACTCTCAAAATCATTCCGCATGAATCTGCAGATTTTTAACAAAATACTCCGGAGAAATAGCAAGAAATGTCCGCAGATTCCGTTTGGCCCTCATGACTAGGGCCAGACGGAATCTGCGGACATTTTTTGCTATTTCTGCGGAGTATTTTGTTAAAAATCTGCGGATTCATGCGGAATTATTTTAGGAACATCATAACAAAAAAATTAATATAGAAAATAAAAAGTAATACCTTTTTAACTTTTATTTAATGTTTACAATGTGAATCCAATTAGATCCACTTTATTTGGTAAACAAAACAAGTTTCCCGAATAAAATCTCTACTAAAAGACAGAAAATGTCACTTTACAAACTGTATTGTAAATAAATCATATAAATATTTTCATATTAGTCAATATTATTACTGAAATTAATTTAAAAACTGAATAAATGTACATTTACATACATTTACACCAGTAAATAAACAGAATCAATGATTGGCTAAAAATCTGCGGAATTCTGCGCGCGCAGATTCCGTGTGGCCCTACTCATGACTAAAGTCATCTGAAAGCATTATTGCAGGACTCCCAGAGTTCATAAAGATTATTTTGATTCATCTTCAATGCCTCTTCCATCTTACTCAAGGCATGCTCAATAATGTTCATGCCTGGTTACTGGGCTGGCCAATCCTGGAGCACCTTGACCTTCTTTGCTTTCAGGAACTTTGATGTGGAGGCTGAAGTATGGGTATCCTGCTGAAGAATTCGCCCTCTCCTGTGGTTTGTAATGTTATGGGCAGCACAAATGTCTTGATACCTGAGACTGTTGATGTTACCATCCTCTCTGCAGATTTCTCATACGCCCCCATACTGAATGTACCCCAAACCATGATTTTTCCATCACCTCATGTGGTCCTCATGTGGTGTAAGATCCAGTTATAATATATTAATAATTAAGCATTAGTTTTAAACATGCTAAATTTAATAATAGACCATAAGTATGCTATTTGCGATCAAAAACTTTCAACAAACACCTAAATGTATTGCCTAGGAAGCCATACCTTAAAGATAGCATAAATCAAGCCTTCAGTGTCGCCGTCAGACTCCAAATCTCCCCGTCACTCTTTAATATGTGATAATGACCAGCCAACTCAGATGACATTAACTATTACCCGGCGACGCGATGGCAAAAAGATCATCATGGTGACTCAGAGGCCGGTAAAGAGCAGAAATAATCCCTGAAGCGCCAGACATAATGAGATCTCAGTCCATAGGCTAAATTCCCCACGACTAATCAAAGTTCGAAACTCCGGGGAAGTGTGTAATTATACCCTGTTGGTATTAGGCAAAGTATCCGATGATAAGCTAATTAAAAAATGAAGAATGGCTGAACGGGTTTGTTTCCAAACAATGCGCCTTTATATGTCACGCTTGATGTTCAATTTGTGTAAATACCTTCCATTAATTTAGCGTGAAGTGAAAGTCTGGCGAGCCTTTGTTTGCCGTGTTTTCATCTTGGACTCAGTCTTTTGTGATGGAGGCTGGCTGGGAATATACAGTATTCAATCAATCTACAATTGACTTCATGGAGAAACTTGAGGTGAAATGGTATCTAGCTTCGTGGTTAGCATTAGCAAAGATGAGGAAGTGAGAAAGAGGGTTTGTTTAAATGACAATGACGGGTTATACCATTAACTGTCACCCCCACTTTAAAAAAAAGACATAAAAAGATAAGATTAAGAAAGATTAAAATGATAGTAAATCTTCAACAATTTGATAGATTTAAGACTGATTAAGTTTTAGGATCTCATTTTAAAAGACTGCCTGATTGCATCTAAAGCAAAAAAAAAAAAAAGTTATGTATTTGTATTTGATATGTATTTTACAAAATCTGTTTTAGCCTAAAATTGACCGAACAGTCTCAATATCTTAACAGATTATATTCCAAAATTTAAGTCTCATAATATCTCAAAATTAGCTTTTGGTGAGATTTAGTTTGGCTGCAGTACCAAACATGACCACCGGACATTCAGTTTCCATTGGTGACCATGAAAGGGCGTCCCCTATGTTTTAAGGAACATGAACTATATTTTTGTCCATACTTCTGATAATATTTGTGAATTATACATACCGTTCTAAAGTAGTATGGCTAGTTTGGTGATATTTAAATTTAGCCTCTAAAAAAAATCTAAAAACATTTTTATAAAAATGTACATATGGATTGCTGTAGCAAAGTATTGCTTTTTGACTGATGAGTATCCTTGCAGCAATTAAATAACTGTAGCTCAGTAATTAGCATCACCATATATGGAACCTAGACATGCTAAGCTTTCAAATTATACATAGTTTGTCATGATTGCTTTATGTTTAGACTAAAATAATATGGTTTAAATATGTAACTTTAAATGGTCCCAAAGTTTGCAGGGTGACACTAAATGTGTTTTAATCTACAGTGGATTCTTCCTACATAACAATACACAAAACGAAGTGGTAAAATGTTTTGGATCCTTCCAAAGTTATATAGTTAAGCATCCCGGTGGCAGGATAGTGACAGTTAAAGGGTTAAAGCTTTCATTTAGGCAAAACATTCCCATTTATAGAGATTTGTGTAAATTAATAATAATAAAATGATTTAAGGGCAAGATTTGTTCATTTTTTTCATTAAAATATCTAAAAACAACTAGATCAATGTTACATATTTTGCATACTTAGTTAACCCAAATGTTTAGAAGATTGTTCAAATCCAGAGAAATATGCAGTATAAACTATTGACACCAACTGTGTCCCCTGCAGCTATGCTAATGCTGTCATGTGGCATAGTAAAAGCTCTGCTGCTTTTGTGTCATGTTACGCTCGTCTCTCATATGCAATTGATTTGGCACTTTTGTTTTGCTTCCGTAGCTTTTACCTTTACCCTGCCATGATAATAAGTGTAAAATACTTTAGCTCATCCATCAACATCATTCCTGCAGGAGTCCAGTAGGAATGTAATAAAAACAACAACCCCCATAATTCCACACTCAGTTACTGCATCATCGAAATATGCCTTTATTTGTTAAGCATAGACACCCTTTAGTGGTGAAAATTACACACTGTACCTTCCCAATCCCACTATATATATATATATATATTTGTAGTAGTAGTAGAAGTGTTTGTGTGCATTTTGACTCAAACATGATCCATTCCGACTTGAATGCTTCAATAAACTCAATAAATTAGCCTAGCATAGCATTAGATAGCATAGCATTCCACAGCATGCTATTGAATGTTTGTGTTTCATCTTATGTTAATAAATCTCTACATTATCATGGTAAATAGTTGTGGTCCACTGTGATATGCACTGCACACCAAAACCAAAGATCATGGTTCGAATTGTGCGGTTAAGGTTATGTTTTTATTGTTCATTATTCTCCCACGGACCTCTCAACCCTATCTATTATTAATGCACATATTGTTTCTCCTCTTCACACCCTTCTGGTTGTGCACTGCGCATGAGGCACATTAAGTGTTTGACCAATTCTTGCTGATTGCAGCTATATTTATTATCATTACTGTTGATATTATTATTATTATTATTATTATTGTTATTGTTGTTGTTGTTGTTGTTGTTGTTGTTGTTGTTGTTATTATTATTATTATTATTAATAATAATAATGTTGTTGTTGTTTTTATTATTATTAAATATTTTTATTGTTGTTGTTGTCACTGTTTAAAACTCTCGTTTTTAGTAAAAATCTATAAACATCACTATAAACAAATATTTTCCTGTCAACTGTTATCGATTTAATGTGTTTTTTTTATTTTAATTAATTAATATAAGTATCAATCCCTGTAATAAACAAACAAACAAAAAAACAACAACAAAAAAAATAATAATATATATTCTGCAAAAATATATCATTAAAGTAGTCCCTCAATCCCACTAAACCTTGCGAAAGTCAGATATCATTTATAGAAACATTTATAGAAACAGACATGCCTCGTTACAAACACATAAGGATAAACCAGTTAATACAGCAAATGGGCTTAAAAGTGTGACTTTACCAATTCGAGCAGATTCCAAAGGTCAACACGATGCCTTTCATCAGACTCATCAAGACACTGCATATATAGAATCCACCCTCAAGCCCCGCCCACAGCTAAATCACATTGGTCCAAAAATCTCATCCCACAAACTTACCTCCACAAACCTCCTCCAATCATGAGCTTACAGCATTAGGTTGACAAGTTGGTAGAGACATCACAGGAAAGTTAGGTGCAAGAAAAGTCTCCAAGAAGCAAATAAATGTGCCTATTTCTGCCTCCACTGACTCATCTGCCACGTCACATCAACAAAATGCCATTAAAAAATAGGTTGTGTGCCAATCTGCAGAAAGTTCACTGACGTAAAACGTGTGATGCACTGAATCTGTTTCCAGCCAGCTTCCCGTATTAAAAATTCAGAGCTTTTTTTCTTTACGAAAATGCAAATCTTAGGCAAATCGAGATTGCGTAATGTCATTAATTATTAATACCTCTGCAGCAAGCAAAAAAGAGACACATTAGAGCTCTTTTCCACGGCTCATACTGATGAATTTAATAATAACCAACCGCACCATAATTCAGTGCCTTTTCTGGGAATGAATTCAACTCAGGCTTTTATCGCACGGAAGAGGATAAACCCAACAACCCGCTGTTGTCTCCTGCGAGCTTTCCGATAAGAGTCGGTAGGTGTGCATTCAGTATCAGCATTCCCAGTACAGCTCATTGCAACATGACCTTTCATGGCCGTCTGTGCCCAGAGAGTGGGGAAAAAACATCTCTTGATGCTTTCGGAAACAGTGCCAAAAGCAGGGGACGTTTTTGCCACAAGGAGACACACAGATTCCCTGCAGCCACGGCCCTGTAGGACTGATTGAGAGACTTTTTATTCTTTCTTTTTCTGTTCCTACAGTGCTCTCGTTGGGGAGAGCCGAGGCGTAAATGACATTTGCTTTGAGAGCCGTAGGCGTTCCTTCGAGACGACACTTCATGTGTGACTCAGAGGAGTTACTGTAGCATTAACAAGCTCCAGTACTCAAGGGGGCGATATAGTGGCCCTCCATTGTCATAAAACTGGATACAAACATGTAGAAGCTCATGTAAACAACCACATTTCCCTTAAATGGTTTTCTGTGAGAGAGGAAACTGAAAACGTAAACACAATTTAAATGTTAAGAATCTCCAGTCCTCAAAGGGGCACTAAAGTAGCCTTCAAATGTCACTAAGCTGCATACAAACTTGTAGAAACATGTGTGAACAACTAGATTTTCTTCAAACTCTTGCTGTTAATTATGGAAACAATTAATGTATGGACTAACAAGCTCCACTCCTCTGGGGGGAACTAAAGTGGCCTTCAAATGTCACAGAACTGCATACAAACATATAAACAACTAGATTTTCTTCAAACTGTTGTTGTTCATTGTGACAGAGAAAACGAAAGATGGAGAAATAGAGAAAACTTAACGCACATTATGCATTAAGAAGCTCCAGTCCTCAAGGAGGCGCTTGAGTGGCCTTCAAATGATGGATGGATGGATGGATGGATGGATGGATGGATGGATGGATGGATGGAAGGAAGGAAGAAAGGAAGCAAGGAAGGAAGGTTGGATGGATAAAATGATGGATGGACAGATAGATGGAAGGAAGCAAGGAAGAAAGAATGGATGGATGGATGGATGGATGGATGGATGGATGGATGCATGGATGGAAGGAAGAAAGGAAGAAAGGGTGGATGAATAAATGGATGGATGGACAGATAGATAGATGGAAGGAAGCAAGGATGAAAGGTAGGGTGGATGGATGGATGGAAGGAAGGAAGGACTGAAGGAAGGAAGGAAGGAAGGAAGGAAGGAAGGAAGGAAGGAAGGAAGGAAGGAAGGAAGAAAGGAAGGAAGAAAGGAAGGAAGTAAGGAAGAAAGGGTGGATGGATAAATGGATGGATGGACAGATATATAGATGGAATGAAGCAAGGAAGAAAGGATGGATGGATGGATAGATGGATGGATGGATGGAAGGAAGAAAGGGTGGATGATAACTGGATGGATGGGCAGATAGATAGATGGAAGGAAGCAGGGAAGGAAGGGTGGATGGATAAATGGACAGATGGACAGATAGATGGAAGGAAGCAAGGAAGAATCGAAGAAAGGAAGGATGATGGATGGATGGATGGATGGATGGATGAAAGGAAGCAAGGAAAAAGAGGTGGTTGGATAAATGGATAGATGGACAGATAGTTAGATGGAAGAAAGGATGGGTGGATGGATGAATAGATGGATGGAAGGAAGAAAGGAAGCAAGGAAGGGAGGGGGAATGGATAAATGGATAGACTGGCAGATAGATAGATATATGGAAGGAAGCAAGGAAGAAAGGATGGATGGATGGATAAATGGAACTATATGGTTAGGAACTATACTATACTTATTCCAGCAAGTTGCAATGGTATTACTAAAAATAGGAATATTTTCAGGTGCTGTGTAATATCTTTGTGCCTGCTGCAGCCATGGTACTGCAGCATAGTTCCTTTTTTATTATGCCATAATGAGATTATAGTTCCTATTCAACACTTTTTAAAATTTCTGTCAGTCTTAGTACACAGTGTAACTACAGATAGGAAGATTATCAAAACTCTATTTTGAGTGAGATGCTAATGGTCTAATCTGATTCAATGATCTATGCTAAGCTAAGCTAAAAGTGGTTCCGCCAGACCCGAAGATCGACTGAATGCATTCAAAATTGGTGAAACTCAACTGCTTAACACTAGGGGAGTTGAAATGAAATGAGTTCAACAAACGGACCTTTAAAATAAAGTGTGACCACTTTCGGATGTCAAAAAAAGTCAAACTGCTCATTTGTGACTCAAGAAGTGAATCAGCAGAAGACTTATTCACACCCTCACTGTCTCCATTCATGAAACAGCAGATACGGAAGTCCTACGACACGAAGCAAATCCATTTGAAGTGTTATTGAGGACACAGCCTGACAAACATTAAATATGTATGATGGAGAGTTTATTTTCAGCAACAAGAGCTATGCTGTAGCTTCATGGGACAAAAAGAAAGATGTGTAAAACGTGGTAAGATGTCGTCACATGACAGTACAAAACATTAAAATAGTTAAGAAGATAATTAATAGCTCTTGATGAAAAAGGAATGAAAAAAAGAGATGTAAAATGATGTCTTAGATAAGCCTGTTTTTTTTTCTTAACTGCCACAGATATAGACATTATTAAATGTGTTGTGAAAAAATTAAAGTGAAAAAAAACAAAACAATAAACAAAACAAAAAAAACAACGTGAACACTGACCAGAACATTAACTAGAATGGATTTAATATAACATAAAACTTTCAATGAAAACAACAAGAAGATGGAGTACATATTAACCCAAAACATAAAAAACAACAAAGAACATAAAAGAAAAGCCCAACTAAAAAGATGAAAGAAAAACAAACAAATCTAGAACAAAATAAAATGCAAAACAACAGAAAATAAGTAAAAAAAAGTAAAGTAAAAACCAAAAACAAAGATAATATTATTTTTTATATAAAGCATAAAAATAAAAAATAAAAAAATAAAAGCAAAACAAAAATGTAATGAAAAACATAAATAAAGCAAATAAAACAAAATCAAAAATATGTATTTTAAAATATAAAACAAAAAAATAAACAAAAAAGAAGAACAAAACCAAAACAAAATTGCAATGAAAAAAAATGAAAAACACAAATAAAGCATTAAAATAAAGCAATAAATTACATTTATAGTATATTTATTTAATTAATATAATACAAAAACAATTAATTTGAATTACAAATAAAATAAAATAAAATAAAATAAAATAAAATAAAATAAAATAAAATAAAATAAAATAAAATAAAATAAAATAAAATAAAAATTTTCCTTGTGCGGCAAGTTTTACTATACAATTTTCCCTTTGTTTCTGAACAGACACTGCTGCTGTGGCTGTTAAAGAAAAACAAATACAGTAAACCGCTCTTACAGTAACGTTGAATATGAAGGAAGTAGATTTGAGTAGAACTGTACAGGCAGGAACAGACTGCTGATATTATTAATGTACATATAATCAGCTGTAGTCCCTTAGGCTGTTCTTTCTCATATTTATATACTACTGTATAATCTCCAGTTCAGTCTGGGGTGATGATCTTATGAAGCTCTGCATATTAAGATGGATCTTTGAACTGTCCCTAGCAATTATCTGGACTAAATGATCTTATGTTTAACTGCTGCGCTTCTCTGTAGGAAGATCTTCATGAACCATCAGAATTAAAATAACAAACCAGACGGAGATGACCGTAACACACTAAGATATGAAATAATTCAAATTAAATTAATCATTAATTTTATTATCATGATTGATATTAAATATGAATTAATGTATTAAAACAAAAAAATCAGAAATGGTCTAAAACAAATTATGTTTATCTAAAGAAACAAACAAAAAAACAGACTATTATTCAACTTATGTATGTGGAGTAGTACAGATACACTGTGAAATGTAAAATGTGGAGAAAAAAAATTGTGAACTTGTGATTTTATGTAATTAACTAAATAAAACACTGATAAAATATGAGGAAATAAATATAAGGAAATAAATATCAATAAATAAATAAATAAATAAATAAATAAATAAAACTAAGAACAATTATGTAAACATTTACTTAAGAACAAAAGAAAGGAAGAAAGGAAGGAAGGAAGGGAGGGAGGGAGGGAGGGAGGAAGGAAGGAAGGAAGGAAGGAAGGAAGGAAGGAAGGAAGGGAAAGGAAAGAAAGAAAGAAAGAAAGAAAGAAGGAAGGAAGAAAGAGAAAGAAAGAAAGAAAGAAAGAAAGAAAGAAAGAAAGAAAGATAAAAAGGAAAGCAGAGCGAAAGAAAGTAATGGAGTGAGGGAAAGATGAAGGAATGAAAGAAGGAAGGAAGGAGGGAAGGAAGGAAGGAATGATGGATGGATGGTTGAATGGATGGATGGATGGATGGATGGGAAGAAAAAAAAACTGAAGAGGTAGCGGGAGGAAGGAAAGATGAATGATGGCAAGGCGGGATTAATGGATGGCAAGGATGGATGATGGATGGAATGAAGAAAAGAAGATGAAAGATGAAGAAAGTGATGGAGTGAGAGAAGGAAGGAAGGAAGGAAGGAAGGAAGGAAGGAAGGAAAGAAGGAAGGAAAGAAGGATGGATCGATTAATCAATAGAATGCAGAACAAAATAAAGGGATTGAATGAGGGAGAGAGAAAGAAAGCAAGAAAGAAAGAAAGAAAGAAAGAAAGATGGATTGGAGGCACAATGAAAGAAAGGGACGGAGTGAGGGAGTAATGAAAGAAGGAAGAAAGGAATGATGGATGAATGAATGGAAAATTTGTTTATTTTTCTTTTGAATTCTTGAGTTGAAAGTGAATTTTCTGTAAATGTAGCTGATTTTACTGCTTCATGGATGTTTGTTGAAAGTTGCATATTCTTCAAAGTAAGCAATACTGCTGCTTGTGCATCTGCACATTACTCACGTTCAGCTGGAGACTTTCTGTCCACTGTCCAATAACTTTATATCCTTGAGTGTTGTTGATGTTCATCTGGTACTGGAAGAGATCGTATCGTCCAGGTGCGTCTCCATTGTTATTGAACACGACCATCGTTCCTGCACTCCCTGCGAAACAAATTATACCAAAACCCAATTAAAAACATGTCAAACATATAGAAACGTGTTCTGTCAAGAAACGAGACCGTGATGTGCCTCGCAAACAACAAGACCAATTTGTTTGACAGAAATTTAAACAAACAAACAAATAAATGAAAAAAAAAACTCAAAATTAAAAATTATAAACAAAATGCAAAACAAATAATGAAAATAAAAATCAAACAAATAAAACAAAAGTAACGAATGCCTGATATGTTTGTCTTACATAATTTTGACAACAAAACAAAATTTAAAAAAAGAAACTAAAGACACAAAAGCCTAACACACCTAACAGAGATTGAAAGCATTGTTAAGCAAAAATACAAGCAATCAATCACAACAAAACAAATACGACAAAGTAAAATAAATAAATAATCATAAAAAAAACATTGGGGAAAGAAATGAAGAGAAAAAACAAACAAAAACAATTCAATAACTAAAACCAAAACACAATGAAACAACCTATCAAAACAAAAGACAAAGTAAGACAGACAAGCAAAACAAAAAACATACCAACAAAAATTACACAAAATTGCACAAAATGACACAGACCAACAAAACAAAACTGGCAAAACCAAAAAATAACACCAACAAAACAATCACATCAAAACAAGACAGACCACAAAAACACAAATCTATAGACTTACTTACAAAAAGATAAACAATACAAGACAGACCAACAAAACAAAAATAAGACAGACCAACAAAACAACACACAACAAAACAAGACAGACAAAAAAAACAAACCAAAAAATGACACAGACCGACAAAACAAAACAACAACAAAAAACAATACAAGACAGACTAACAAAACACAAATAAGTTAGACCAACAAAAGAAAAACAAGACAGAGCAACAAAACAAAAAACAAGACAGACCAACAGAACAAAAAAACCAAAGACTAACAAAACTAAACAACACAACAAGCAAAAAACACAGACCAATAAAACAAAAAAGACAAAACAAAACAAAACAGACAAACAAAACAAAGCAAAAAACAAGACAGACAAACAAAACAACAACTAAAGGAAAAGCAATACAAGACAGACCAACTAAACAAAACATACCAACAAAACAAAAAACAAAACAGACAAAAAAAACACACACACCAACAAAACAAAACAAAAGAAAATAAGACAGACAATCAAAAACAACAACAAAAAGAAATGTAAGAAAGAACAACTAAACAAAACATACCAACAATACAAAAAAACAAGAGAGACAAACAAAACAACATAATACAAAACAAACCAACAAAACAAAACATTCAAAAACAAAACCACACAGACCAACAAAACAAAACAAAAAAACAAGACAGACAAAAAAATACAAGAGAAACCAACAAAACAAAAACAAGACACACCAACAAAAGAAAAAAAGACCACAGACCAATAAAACAAAACAACAAATAAAACAAACAAAAACAAAACAAAATCACACAGACCAACAAAACAAAACGAAACAAGAGAGACAAAATAAAGCAAAACAATAAAACAAGACAAAAAAAAACTAAACAAGACCAACCAACAAAACAAGGTAACGCTTTATTCCGATGGTCCATTTGAGTATTAGTAGACTGTCTGCTTAATATCTGTTGTTACTGACATTCAACAAACATTTAATTGACTATAAGAAACTTTGCAAGTACATGTCAACTTACACTAACCCTACTCCTAATCCCAACCCTAACCCCAACCTAACAGTCTGTTAGTTGCAATGTCACTTGAATTCAATAAATGGACCATCAAAATGCAGTGTGACTCAAAACAACATGACACAAAAATTACACCAAACCAAACCAAACCAAACCAAACCAAACAAAACAAAACAAAACAAAACAAAACAAAACAAAACTAAACAAAACAAAACAAAACAAAACACAACACAACACAACACAACACAACACAACACAACACAACACCAAACCAAACCAAACCAAACCAAAAAAAACACAAAAAAAGAAGCCAAAATAAAGCCAAAAAATAAAACGAAAAGAAAAATACTTTCACATGTTCCTAGTCTCACAACAAAATATGATCTTGTTCACAGTTACTGTGATAAATAATAGTAATAAATAAACCTGCACACAGTCAAGAAAATAAAACCTGACGTGTCTCGCAGAAAACAAGAGAGCACTGTTGGCATCTGCGCTCCGTATGGAGGATGTTAGTGGGGTTGTGACAGGAACACGAGTGGCGCAGACTGACAGTTGGAAGAGTTTTACCTGCAGGGTCTGGAGCTGATCACAGATCTGACAAAACACCATCACCACAGACGCTCTAAGCCTCTACACACATCCACAATACACACACTCATCACTGACAGCATTCTCTCATTTCACATTACACACACTCACACCCATGACCAGCTGTTGGGTCATTAAAATGTATACTCAACAACAAAAACTGAAGATGAATGAATAAAGAAGGATTTAAAATCATGTTCAATGATGCAACCTCTGCTCCATCATGTTGCCAGCTTTAGTTATAATAAGCGTATGCCATTCCACTTGTTTTTTAAATAAATTATTTTTACTAATTTTACAACGCCCCCAGAGTAAAACAGTTGAGTTTTACCATTTTTGAATCCATACAGCCAATTTCTGGGTCAGCCAGGATCATTTTTAGCCTATCTTGGCATAAATCATTGAATCGCATTAGACTATTAGCATCTCACTCAAAACATTTAAAGTTAGATTTTTAGACGGTGACTCAGTAGTTAGCACTGTCACCTCACAGCAAGAAGGTCGCTGGTTCGAATCCTGGCTGGGCCAGTTGGCATTTCTGTGTGGAGTTTGCATGTTCTTCTCATGTTGGTGTGGGTTGGTATGATTTGGATTAACTTAATTGGCTGTAGTGTATGAGTGAGTGTGCATGGTTGTTTCCCAGTACTGGGTTGCAGCTGAAAATGCATCTGCTGTGTGAAAACATATGCTGGATAAGTTGGCATTTCATGTCAACCCCTGATGAATAATGGGACTAAGTCGAAGGAAAGTAATTGAATGAATTTTTATTTTTTCTGAAGTTACTAAGTTGATTAAGACTAATAGAAAATGAAACATTTTAAGGCTTTTATGTATAAAAAAGGTTAAGGTCTTTCCATACCAAAGTACAAAATTTTCATTTGCATTTTTGTTTGGTATTTAAATCTAAAATATTTGTCATGCACTTCCAAGTCTGAAGCGTATTAATTAATCTGAAATCAGTACCTACCATCCTGGATTCCAAGCTGTTCTGCAAGCTCCTGCCACAATTGGTTTTTGTATGCTGTGTCTTTATATTCCATACTTTGCTTATCATAAAAGACTTTGTATTGTGAGACCAAGTGGATTCGTCTTTGCGATGGAATTTTCGTTTGTACAGTGGCTCTGAATTGTTTTTGAATTTGTTTTTTGTTTTGGACACATCATGAGGTCGAATTCATTTTTTTTATGTGGCATAATTATGGCCAAAAATTTAGATTCGGTGTGCGATAATGTTTTAACTTAACAGTTTAACTTTGAGGGACATAAAATTAGCCTATTTTTATTTTAAAAAAATATATAATAATCTAAAACTGCTGACTTATTTCAGTACTTTCAACTGAAAGAGAATATTGCGTAGGGGACGGGCTTTCTTTTTGCACATCATTCCCTTGTGGTGCATTCACATCTGATGCAGATGAAGTGTGAAGCGCGAGTGATTTACAAGTTAAGTCAATGCAAAGACGCGAATAGACATCCTGTAGCGCGGTTTGCGTGAATGATGCAAATTGTGCGAATGAACCACCGCGAGTTGTGCGTTTTTCACTTTTGGCATGCCAATCAAATTGCTCCAGTTGGAAAATCTGAACTTCAGTAAACATTCGCACTGCATGAACCAATAAGGAGCTTGCTCTTGTAGCAGCGTGATTAAGACGTAGTGTCAGCAGTTGGTGTCCTGAATCCTTTTGTAGATGCCGGACAACAGCTCATCAAACTGGGCTTGGCTCAGTCTGAAGCTCCGCTGAAAGCTTCCATAATCCAGGTATAGATTCTGGAGGACTTTATGAACTCACAGAGCTGGGTGCACCTCTGAAAGTATCTAGTGCACTCAGACACAACGCTGAACAAATCTACACTGTTTTTCAGCTTTCCTAAAGCACATAAAGCACAGCTATTATCTCAATAAAATCTATGTTAGCCATTTAGCAATGAAGCTAGAGTCACAGAGCAGACAGAAGCCTGGCCATGATATAAATCCACATCTATTGTTAAAGAGCCCATATTATGGATTTTTGAAAATGACCTTTCATGCAGTGTGTTACACAGCTCTAAGTGCAGTGAAATGTCCAGCTGAAGCTTAAATCTGAAAGTGCAAAGTGTTTAAAACGATTGATTCATATATAAAAGAGTCGACTCATTGTTGTTTAAATGAATCGTTATTAGAACGAGTCTTTAGCCGTTTCGGCTTGACGTCAACGCAAAACATAATAGTTGCGCGCGCAAATTTGAACTGCCCGGCCCCGCCCACAGACAGGAAGGAAAAGTGGAAGACGACAAGCACTGTATTGCAGTAAGTGTTGTAGCATAACCAGCGGGACAGCAGTGACGTGTGATCTGAGTAATATCTAAGTAAATCTTTATACTGTTTGATGGCAGTATAAAGATTTAGAGAGAAATTATTGACAGCTTTGGCAGTGTTGGTTTTCGCGTTTTGCTCTTTGTAGACGGTCCCTAAGGACCGGTCTCTCTCTGCCGCCTGCACAGAGTTTAATATCATGCGTCCGGCGCGAAGGCAAAGCTCATTTTTAGGAAAATAAGGTTGTAGGTGATTGTATACATTGCGACGGTTGAAAAGAGGTGCTATTTGTGTAGGAACAATGTTTCGGTCATGAGTTATTGATCCGGAAAACACGACTGCTGCTAACTTTACTAAACTTATCGGCATTCCGGTTAAATCATGACCCACAGACGCTATGCTCTGAAGTGCGAGGGAAAAGCTGTGTTCTTTTCCCTACCTGGAAATCTCTTTTCCCTACCTGGAGTGGTTGAGGTTTATTTTTGGTAAAATACCTGAGAATTACATCCCCAACACGGTGCTGTGTTCACGTCATCTCTCTGAAGAGAGCTACACAAATCTACCAGCTTACGACGCGGGATTTGTTGCACGGTTGTTGTTAAAGGATGGATCAACACCCAGTTTATTTGGACCAGCGTGTTCTTCCAGTCTTGTCCTCTGTAACAAGGTAAATATGGATGTAGTTGTCTGTATTGTGTTTGCTCCGTGCAGCATGTAGCGGTAGCCATTTAGCTTACTGCCGAATGTAACTATTTGTTGGCTTACAATAGTCCATGAAGTGTTAATTATTACTGAATGTTTGTTGTTATGATGAAGAATATAGCAATACGCTGTTGTACAAAAGCAGTGATTTGTTTTCAATATGTTCTGGCATCGGGCTGTTGACACGGACGTGACGTGGTGACGTGACGTGGTAGCGTCACGGAAAGGAGGTGCTTGGGGGAAAAGACTCGCTCAGACGATTCATATGGGAGTCGGTGGGAAAATGAGGTAAAAATAAATAGATATTATAAGACATCGAAAGTGTTTTTTAACCTTGCATACATATCATCCTGTTGTTTGGGACTTCAAAAAGTGAAATCGTTTTACCGTTCTGTTAACCGTTCTCAACCCACCATATGGGCTCTTTAAGTCAAATTGATGTGCGAATGAAGCAAGTAAACTCCAAATGTACACATCTATTAATGCACGAAGAGCACGATTTATTCACGCATGCTGTGTCTGGTGTGAACACAACATTATAGCAAACTTGTGGTAAGAGAGGCGTGGTCAAGAAAATTGTGACTGAAGCTTTCAAACTGATGTCATCAGTGAAGGACAGCCACACTAAAGAAGTAAGTAAATGCTAAGACTTTGAGGATTACCAAAACAATCTGTTCTTTTATTTTCAGTGTCTAAAATTGCATAAAATGATAAAAAAAAAAAAGAATAAACAAACAAACATAAACATTGTAAACATTGATTTCACACAGACTATAATACATAATGTGACCATGTTTTTTAATTAATTATGACATTTATAAGGTGGGGTGGCAAAAGTTGAAGTTAGCAATTGTGTGTAATGTTTGCAATATACAAGATTTGAAGTTGTGTAAGCAGCACTTGAATCAGAACAGGAGTGTATAGCATTAACATCTCCTTCAGTCTGCCGGTCGGATACACTGCCAAAATTATAACTTTACTCTTTCTGAGCGCTCTGCTCTGGAGAAAATGTAATTGAAAAATGAAAATTGATTTAGGGATCTCGCCACATTTTCATTTTTAGATAGATAGATAGATAGATAGACAGACAGACAGACAGACAGACAGACAGACAGACAGATACAGACAGACAGACAGACAGACAGACAGACAGACAGACAGACAGACAGACAGACAGACAGACAGACAGATAAACAAACAAAATAGATAGATAAATAGATAGATAGATAGATAGATAGATAGATAGATAGATAGATAGATAGATAGATAGATAGATAGATAGATAGATAGATAGATAGATAGA
>CAIGQQ010004613.1:1629633-1672595 GCA_903798035.1 Danio albolineatus | reverse complement strand
ATAAATAATAATAATAATAATAATAATAATAATAATAATAATAATAATAATAATAATAATAATAATAATATTATTATTATTATTATTATTATTATTATTATTATTATTAATAATAATAATAGTTATTATTTACATTTATATAGCACTTTTCTAGACACTCAAAGCGTATTACACAATGAGGGGATCCTCATCCACAGACCACACACACCAGCTGATTGGTGGAGAGGAGACAGAGTGATTAAGCCAATTATGATATGGGGATGGTTAGAAGGCCATGATGCCAATGGGTAGATCTGGCCAGGATGCCGGGGTTGAAACCCTACTCTTGAACCCCTACTTTCAAAGAACATCCTGGGATTTACCTCGGTTTAACATCTCATCCGAAAGACTCACTGAGCAGTGTAGCGACCCTTTCACTATACTGGGGCATTAGGACCCACACAGACCGCAGGTTGTGTGCCCCCTGTTGGCCTCACTAACACCACTTCCGGCAGCAACCTAACTTTCCCACGTGGTCTCCCAATCAGATACTGACCAGGCGCAGCCCTGCTTAGCGTCAGTGGGCAACCATGTGAGAGTTGCAGAGAGCTAGCTGCCAGCTAAACTTTTATGTCAGTACTTCTGTGTAATTTAACTAAGCCTGGTTTCTCTCGAGGTTTTTTAATTCTTCACTTTCGCCAATTGGTGAAGTTTTTTCCTCGCCGCTGTCGCCTCTGGCTTGCATGGTTCAGGACTTGTAGGGCTGCGCACCGATGGATTACTCTTCAGTGTTTGAACTCTCAGCAGTGATTATTAAACCACGCTGAAATGAACTAAACTGAACTTCAACACTGAAAACTGGACTGACTCTGTTTCAATTTTTAATAATGCATGCACTGTTAGCCCGGATTTCATGTGTAATTATGCAGTTTAAGTGCAAAGTACTTAAATAGTTTAATATTTGGTTCATTACTATAACATTTTGAGTGAATTCTACTTTTTTGTAGATAAAGTTTATTGTATGAATAACTTTGAGTAGAATAGACTAATGTTTTAAAAGTTTTTGACTGATCACGCCCCGCCCCCAACCTGACTTACTGATCAAGTCAGACAACGCCATTTTGTTGCGGTTGCAGCAAGCAGGTGATATCAGACTTCTGGTGAGTAGAATGTAAACATTTTATCCAGTTTTCACTTCTGACTGTTTGTGAATACCGGAAAACACTGTTTTAAGTATGTTTCGCTTTAAATGCGCGGGTCCTGTTTAAACCCTTGCCGTGTATATTTGGCATGTGAGCTCGCTAGTTAACCTGCAAGATTTTCACTTCTGAGTGGTGGACACGATCCCTCTTAAATATATGTTTGTGAAGTGAGTTCCGCGGACGATTTACTGCGCAAAAAACTTGCTTTAATCGAGTCGCGGCACTTTCACTTTACAACAAGCATTTGTTTTCACACGACACAAATTCAAAGTTGGTGCGGTTTCATTTGTTTGCACGGTTGACATGGAAACGGCGCCAAGTCTGAATTCTCGTGAGGCGATTACACAGCGCATTTTCAGCTGTGTATTATCGCCTTTTTTCCCCCGAGCTGATTATTTGCGGTCATAGAGCATACTTTAAACAGTCCATGCTATTTAAAGCTTTTAATACAGTATTGCCACTGGTTTAGGGTAAACACTGTCCTGTTCAACACATTTCAGGTTGGTCACATACAGTATGCTGTGGTTTCAGAGGAGCAGAAAGGACGTAAGGACAATCATAATTTAGTTTGGTGAGTGAAATTGAACAAACTTTCAAATTTGTTTAATTTTATTGCAGCTATTGTTTGAATAGAATAAGCTGAATGAATGTTTAATGCAATTATAAGTAGATGCATTCTAACAAAGCTTTATTTTGTTTCAGATGAAGAAAGGCGTGCATTGGCAACGTAAGTATTGTATTTTTAACTGTGAATAAAGGATTATAGACTGACAAATGGAAACTATATGCCAGAAGAGTACACACTTAAGAGTAAAGTAGGCAAACAGATTTTTAAGTTGTATTGCACAGCATTTGCATTGTTTTGTTGTATTTTGAAAGAAAGTTTAAATAAAAACAACCCTGTGTATTACTTTTGTGTGTATTTTATTGCACTTAAAAAGATAAGTGGAGTAAATTGACACTAATTAAAAGCATTAAGTATATTCAACTTATAATACATATTAGAATAACTCTTATCTTTTAAGTAGAGCTTACTCAAATTTTTTAAGTATCCATTACTTAAAAATTTTAGGGCAACCAGTTTCCATTAATTTTTTAAGTAAACTCAACTTATCTGGGCTTAGAGTGTGTGAAGCTGCTTTGACACAATCTACATTGTAAAAGCACTATACAAATAAATATGAATTGAATTGAATTGAATTTGATTGTTTGTAGCTGACTGAAAAGTATACAAATTGAATCTCTTTCGATCAAATGCAGATTGGAATGCAGTGTTTCGAAGGATTAATAAAAAATTGCATTTATAATTTATGTTGCATGGGTGTTTGAAATGAAATCCTGATCCTTTTAATGATTAAAAGAGCAGCTCTTCACTGAATGCATTAATGCAGGCTAAACAAGTAGTGTCAGAAAACACCTTTAATAACCTAAGAAAGCATTCAGGTGCCACAACGACTTCTTCCACAATTATTATATTTTACAGGCAAGCCTAAAGGCTGTCATAAATATGATCTGAATTATGTGGGTGGTGATCTTTCTGCAATGGTTACAAATTTAGGATTAATCTACAAGTAAAAAAAGTTATTAATCCGCAGGTTGCATGCATTCTGAGTTGTGATCTGTTGCATTCCTTTTTTTTAACCACACCGAGTCATAGTTCACTGAGAAGCAATACATACAGTTGTCATTATCATAATGTGATTATTTTGTCTGAATAAACAGACATTAATTATGAATGCAATTTATGCGTAGCTTGTCAGTAAACTAAGACTCTGTGTAGTAAATTCTGCTCTATCTGACAGCATGGAAATTT
This sequence comes from Danio albolineatus, assembly GCA_903798035.1. NCBI lineage: Eukaryota > Metazoa > Chordata > Actinopteri > Cypriniformes > Danionidae > Danio > Danio albolineatus. Next base: position 1,669,601 of record CAIGQQ010004613.1, on the reverse strand, counting down.
ACTAGAACTGGCTTTACTGACAAAATGTGCATGGAAATCACATATGATTTATCGCCTTGCCCTAATATGTGCATAAAAAGCCAAGTGTCACCCCTTTGAACTAACTTCTGATATTTGCATGTACAGCACTTGTTGAAAACTTTAATACATGTCCGACCCATTCTATTCCTTCTGTACTGTTTTGGAATGCGAAGATGCATCCTGTGTTTTTGCTCCCTGAGGGATCGTCTGCACACTGCAAAACGAAATCGGCCACTTCTTCTTCTCCATAAAATAGATAATTGAGAGATGTGGGCCCACTGTGGCATCAGCTTGAGGCAACTCTTCCCACAGTTCTTTATTCTAAAAACAAACCGATGCAGCCATTCATGAGAGACTCGCCATCTAACACTCCTCGCAAAAGAAAAGATCTTGTTTGATCTCCAAAATACCTATAAGGCATTTCGGAGTTAATTAGGTTGCTTGATTTTGCTTAAGTAGAGGGGAAAAAGTTATAAAAGGTAATACACCCATCCATTTTTATGACTAAAATAAAACCCAGACTTGTCCCAGTAGATTAAAACAAAAACTACTGTAATTTTATAACTACTACAATGGACACAGTCATTCTAACTGTTCATAATAGACTGTGTTGAATGCCGTTTTAGGGTTATATTTACATTTTAAGCTTCTAATGAGATTTTACAATGAAGATTTCAATGTCACGTTCCCTTATATTTTACATGCTTTCGTGTAATGTTAATATTTTGGTATATTTATTATTTATTTATGTAAGTGTGGCTTCAAACTCTGATGGTAATTTGTGTCTGGTGTTTGTCCTTTTTGATTGTTTTTAACTACAGTAAATATTTTAACAAATAAAATACTGACGCAGAACATTTTAGAATGAAATTTTTGTTAAAAAAATATAAAAAATATATATATATATATATATATATATATATATATCTGTATTTTAGGATAGATATGGTTACAAATCAAGACACAAAGTTGAATGAAAATACCTTAAGACCATCTCAGACTACAGGGATTTTTGGCTCGATTTATGCCTGATTTTCACCATTCAATAATCAGAGATTAAATCTTGTCATTGATTTTTATCGGCGCAGATTATCTGGTACTGTGAGCCGTTTGAAGATAGAATCTTGCACCTCGCAATCTTCCAGAACACACATCAGAGCCCCTCCGATCATATCAAACATGTTTGATATTCAGGATTTTAATTCAGGCTGATCATGGTTTTGTTGGCATCAGTACCATGACAATAGCCAATAGGAAACGTGTATGCAAGAAGACAGAGGTAACAGACAATTTAAAATTGGCGACCGTGAAAGCAGCAGCATGGATCTGATGAAGTCCAGAAATGGAAGAACGACAACAACATGAGTGCTTATATGATGTTTCCTCCAGCCTATACCGCAACCGTGTCGACAAAGATTTACCAACAACCACAGAATCTGCTATTTAAAATAATTACAGATACAACTTCAAAGTAGATCTATATTCTGTTGATTTCTTTGTAAAATGAAAACAAATCTTAGAATATAATGAATAATATGAACATCACTGATAGGCAATTCAATGCACAATAAAAAGCATGAAAGTATTAAGCCTGAAATATTAAAGTGGAAGTGAAGCAGTCAGTCAAGTTTACATTATTTTGCAAATTGATTTCCACTTTAATGAAAAAAACTTTAAACAAGCTTGATTATTGTAACCATGTTGGTGAAAAAGTTATGTTTTATTACAGTTATTAGAGCTAGGGAACCATCATCTTGGAATATTGCTGTGTCTGGCGTCACATGGTTGGTTCTGTTCCCTCAGCTGAACAGATACAGAGGAAGTAATGGACTAAACATGGAGACTGGACAGCCTAATGCAGGGGTGTCCAAACTCAGTGCTGGAGGGCCGGTGCCCTGCTTATTTTAGTTCCAACCCTAATTAAACACACCTGAACCAACTAATCAAGGTCTTAGGTATGCTAGAATCTTCTAGGCAGGTGTGTTGAAGGAAGTTGGAGCTAAACCATGCAGGACCGAGTTTGGACAACCCTGACCTAAATGTAACACAATGTGTGACGCTGTGGAGCTGGTGCAAATACAAGAATCAGATGTGTGTCTAATAAAAAAAAAAATATATATATATATATATATATATATATATATTCATTCATCATTCATTTTCTTTTCAGCTTAGTCCCTTTATTAATCCGGGGTCGCCACAGCGGAATGAACCGCCAACTTATCCAGCATTTGTTTTACGCAGCGGATGCCCTTCCAGCCGCAACCCATCTCTGGGAAATACATCCATACATTGTCATTCACACACATACACTACGGACAATTTAGCTTACCCAATTCACCTGTACCGCATGTCTTTGGACTGTGGGGGAAACCGGAGCACCCGGAGGAAACCCACGCAACCACGGGGAGAACATGCAAACTCCACACAGAAATGCCAACTGGCCCAGCCGGGGATCGAACCAGCGACCTTCTTGCTGTGAGGCGAACGTGCTTTATATATATATATATATTCTATTTTTTATTTTATTTTATTTTAATTACCGATTGTTTGATACACTTTGGTTCTCTCTGTATTATGCTGCCTGACTGGGTTTGAAAAAGGTCTGGTACCAACATAACGGGGGCGGGTAATTTCCCTTTTCATTACTACAGCCCTCACCTCTTTTCATGTTCAAATCAAACTAAGATCGGCACTTTTTTCACATGGCAGGTTCTTACGTCCTTCATACATGTTGAGTGATAAGAGATAATTGTCTTGATAAGCGAATATGTCTTGACATAATACACAAAGACCCTACTTAGTAAAGCGTAAAGATATGTATCAGTTATATCATTGCATTAGTCTGAATGTAACTCCCCTTGTCAGGCAGCGCTGCACCAGCATGAGCGAGTGGACAAAAGTGCATCAAATGAAAGGTATTAAAAATAAATCAATAAATAAAACGTAAAAAAATTGAAAATGTATAAAAAAAAAATTGTTATATATTAGACACAACTTTAATGCTAGTATTTTTACCAGTTCTGCGAAGCACATTCACAACTTTACACATTGGGATAAATTAGGCTTTGCAGTCTTCATGTTCAGTCCATTATTTTACCTGCTCAGCTGAGGGAACAGAACCAACCCTGCAACGTCAATAAGAGTTTGTTTTAAGAGTTCACACTTAGATGATGATTGATTATAAGCTTGTTTGGCATGCTGTCCCAGGAGAGAGTCCAGAGCTCAAAAGATCCTCTAGCCGTGGACACCCTCATGTTTGCAGGGCAAGGAGAGAGATTGAGCTCAGGTAGATCTCAAGAATGCCCCTGTTTATTTGTGGCCATTAACGAATAGCTTTATGAGAAAAAATTATGTTAGCTAGGAACTGGACTATGGTTCCAATTTGATTTAATCAGTTTATTTATGACGCGTAACTTTGGAGGGTGGAAGAAAACCAGGGAACCTGGGGGAAACCCACATAAACATGGAGAGAACATGCAAACTCCGCACAGAAATGCCAACAGGCCTGGCAAGTACCAGAACCGGTGACATTCCTGCTGTGAGGCAACAGTGCTAACCACTAGCCCGCTGTACCGCCAATCTAGGGAAAAAAAGGGGAGGAATAGAGGAGGAAGATAGGATTCTTCAAGACAAAGATGACTGTGGTGTGAAAACTATTGCTGCGTTCAAATTCGTATACTATCTGTCCAAAATAGTATGTGAAAATAGAATTAGTATGTCCCAAATCGTAGTATGTTGAAAAGAGTATGCCAAAAACTCCCAAATGATTTACTATTTCCGGTCAAAATTTTAAGTGTAGAAGCGTCCATAGTCTAACCGCTGATATTGCTCCCAGTACAATGCCCGTTGGACGTGAATTCGATTAGAACTTCAAAACCAGATGAAAAGTGTAAACAAACTACAAACAAGATGGACGCGTGAGCCAAGTAGAGAGGCTTCGGTAAAGATGTTGGCACGGCTGTTAGTTAATATCTAGCCCACTGGTGAATATTAAATTGGGTTGTCTGTTTTATATTTAATCTGCAACAACAATACTAAACTTATTTCAAGATGTGTTTGGACATTAACGTCTGAATGTTGAATTATCCAAAGACCCGAGGAGATTTCTCTATATGAAAGACTCGTGAATGGGAGATTAACCTGCTACTGCTGCTTTTCAAATAAGGTAGGAAATTAAATACAGAAATGTGGATGATTGACAGGGCTCTTAACTAAGCAACACAGCGATCAGTTAACGAGCAAGTATGTCCCAAAGCTTGCTTACACTTCCCTTACACACTTAAAAGTATATATTTTTCCCAAAAAAAAGTACATACTTTTACGGTGTAGTATTAGTATGTGAATTGGGACGCAACATAACTAGACTGACTGCTTCACTTCCACTTTAAGCCGTTTGATCAATTTGACCATTGTAACCATTCAGGGTAAAAATACTCAGAACTGTCTTTTGCAATCTGTCAAAATATCAGTGTTTGAAAATATTATACACACATTTATGGAATGTCATGATACTACAGTTAAAGATTAAAAAATACCCTCATTCCAGAAAGTACAAATAGTCGCAAGTGTGTATGAATGCAGTTCAGTTAGTGGTCTAGTTCAGTCAAGAGCTTCTCAGATCTGTCATATCAGAACAATAAAGTTTCACCCAGTTGATGGGAGGAAGTATGGCTGCTTTCTTGCCTCCGATATGGCAGGGAAATAGCTGTCACTCTCATTATTATCAAGCTTGAATTCGCTGCTGAAAATGGAAGCGATCCTGGAGCATGTGCTACATAGATAAACACAGCATGTAATTATGGTGAATAGATGTCTGTGGGCTGATTGGCGCCTGCTGAAAGAGGTCAAAAAATGGAAAGGAACGAATCAGGTTGTCCCCGTTTCCTCGGAACAGAACATCCCACACAGGAACTGTTTGTTTGTCACCGATACAACATGCTGAGGCTCACACTGAGAACCAGGACTTGAAACAAATCTGCTGTTAAAAACCATTATTTCTGAAAGTTAACATAAATGTTACATGTGACAAAAATACATATGTTATTTATATGTTTGGATTCGACTTATGTCTCAGAATATGCCAATACATATGAATTACACTGATTTTAAAACATTAAACGTTTTTATATTCTAATATTTTTAAATATATCTTTAATTTATAGGTGCAGTAGTTGACAAAACAGGCAGTTAACATGACTTTTTTTTTTTTTTGTAAGGAAAAACAGTCATACACAGTAAAAAGGGATTATTTACTTTAGTTTAAGAAGTGAGTAAACTCATTGCCTTAGAAGTGGCAAATTGACTGTACTTAAAAATGTGAGTAAACATGTTGCCTCAAAAGCGGCAAGTTGAATTTACTTTTAAAAGTGAGTAAACATGTTGCCTTTAAATCGTCTAGTCGACTTTACTTAAAAAAGTGATTAAACATGTTGCCTTAAAAGTGGTAAGTTGACTTTACCTAAAAAGTGAGTAAATCTGTTGACTTAAAAGTGGTAAGTTGACAACCTAGAAAAGAGAGTAAACACATTGCCTTAAAAGCTGCAAGTTGACTTTACTTACAAAAATTGAGTAAACATGTTGCCTTAAAAGCAGCAAGTTGAATTTACTTAAAAAAGTGAATAAACCTATTGCCTTAAAAACAGCAGGTTGAATATACTTAAAGTGAGTAAACATGTTGTCTTTAAAGCTGCAAGTTGACTTTACTTAAAGTGAGTAAATATGTTGCCTTAAAAGTTGCAAGTTGACTTCACCTAAAAAAGTTAGTAAATATGTTGCCTTTAAAGTAGCAAGTTGGTTTTACTTAAAGAAGTAAGTAACTTGTGGCCTTAAAAGGGGCACATTGACTTTACTTAAAAATATAAGTAAACATGTTGCCCTAAAAGTGGCAAGCTGACTGTACTTTAAAAAGGTGAGTAAATCTGTTGCCTTAACCCTTTAAGACCTGCCATAGAACAATTCCGCCGGGGTATATCTTAGTATTTTTACATGCTGTGATGTCATTCTGGCGCCACGGTGGCCTAGTGGGTAGCACGTTCGCCTCACAGCAAATAGGTCGCTGGTTCGATCCCCGGCTGGGCCAGTTGGCATTTCTGTGTGGAGTTTGCATGTTCTCCCCGTGGTTGCGTGGGTTTCCTACGGGTGCTCCGGTTTCCCCCACAGTCCAAAGACATGCGGTACAGGTGAATTGAGTGAGCTAAATTGTCCGTAGTGTATGTGTGTGAATGAGAATGTATGGATGTGTTTCCCAGAGATGGGTTGTGGCTGAAAGGGCATCCGCTGCGTAAAACAAATGCTGGATAAGTTGGCGGTTCATTCCGCTGTGGCGACCCCGGATTAATAAAGCGACTAAGCTGAAAAAAAAATGAATGAATGAATGATGTCATTCTTTTAAATATTTTCAAATGCCATATATCAATAAAATCCTTACATCCCAAACTTTAAGTTTTTGTATGTCATAAATCCATATTAACTAGTTAAATAGCTTAAAAGTGCAATAAACCACAAAAAAAATGAAAATCGCTTAGTTTTTACTATATACAGAAATAACACAAATTTAAACCTCAAACTTGTCAATATAAAAAACATGCACAAAACCCTTTGAAACTATATAAAACTCATTTGAACTAATTACATGAATTTGTTTGTGAGATACACTTATTTTTATAAACAGTGTAGACAGAACAATTTGATTGATCAACAAAAAATCTCTACAAATTACCACAAATGAGGGGTTCTGAGGGCTTTAGTGTTCAAAACGACATCATTGTAAGTAAAATAATAAGCACGATTCAGCAATACAGCAAAAAATGTAAATTTAAAGGTATAAAAGTTTAATGTTTTAGGCATAAAAGTGAAACGATAAAAGTAAATAGCGTGTCATACTATCGGGATTATTCTGTGCTATGTTTATATTCATACTCAAAGTAAGGCATTGTTTATGAGCATATAATACTCAAAAGCAAAGCATTTATAAAGTATATACTAGCATGTCTTGGAATGGATCTAATCCTTCACAAAAGTCAGCTTCGTCTTTACTGGCAATAGAATCTGGAGCAGATGATGAGTCGGAGAACTCCTTGTCGTTTGACGCGAGTAATAACTCTAAAATATCGGACTATTTTTTTGTTTGTTGTGCGGTCACGACTCCATGCCAGTGTGTGAGTGTGTGTGTGTGTGTGATATTGTGCCTGTATGTGTAAATGTGGATGTGTGTGTGTTGTGTGCGTGAAAGAAATTATGATGTTCTGACACGGATAAAGAGAAACTGCGACGAGCAGACCGCACACACATACATAGAAGAGCGCGTGCATATTAGGTATATTAAACAGCATGCTGAGTGACATCACCACGTGAGAAAAACCTGATAGGTTCACAGTGCACACGAGGTAATTACGTCACATACATAGCAAACAATAACAACCTTTATAAAACACATTTGCAAAGGCGTGCAATGTAATAAAGTGTTTTTTTGTTGTAAACATTTTAGGCTATTTGTGTAAACTCATTAAAGAATGAAAACATTGCAACAGGAGACTGTCTGGGCTTGATCTGAAAGTATAACGTCTCTGATTTCATATGCAAAAAAAAATTCTTGCTCTACCTAAATGCTTTCGTTTTTTATTGGCTTTTAAACAGAGGCACACAAACTGGAGCGCGGGCGTTCCCGTCGGTCTTAGAGGGTTAAAAGTGGTAAGTTGACTTTTTATTTAAAATAGTGAGTAAACGCGCACATCCTCAAGGCTGATTTATACTTCTGCGTCAAGCACACGTGTATGGTTCAACACAGCCTTCACGTGATTACACTTAAGCCTCACTGTGGCTGAAGCCTAAGCTAATGTGCACCTCTCAAAAAATGTAACTCGAAACAACATGTAGCGCAAGCTCTGTGATTGGTCAGCTTTGTAGCTGTGATGAGAGTGCTGAGAGCTGCAAGCCCGATGGAGCGAGTGTTTACAAGTGTCAAGTGTTTACAAGTCGTCACTTTTTTACAAAACATGCCCATAACAAATAAAGAGACATTTCTTGGTGTCAGTGTCACTGTAAACGTTATTGATTTTAACATTTGTGTAGCAGAACAGCAGAATAGTATATAACCAAAATTAAACTTAAAAAAAAAAATATTTACATGATCAAAACTGACCCTTTCATCTGAAGTCATGAATAGCTCAGTTAGATAGATCGATTGATACGTGTTCTGAACCTTTTGACTACACGAGTTCGAATCCCGTTGATGACATGTAAATTATAAATATCTTTTTAGGTTAATTTTGGTTATATACTGTTATGCTATACAAATGTTAAAATTAATAACGTTTACAGTGACACTGACACCAAGAAATGTCTCTTTTATTTGTTATGGGCGTGTTTTGTTGCTGTAAAAAAGTGACGAATCTGCCAATCTGCAAAAGTGAATAGTTTCTATCTGGAAAGGGACACCAGTTAAGACGGTCACCAGTTAAACACCGGCTTCATTCAGTTTACTCTCAGTCCTCAAGCAGATGTTTCCACCGTGTAGACTTGACATTATGTCCATGATTACAGCGTATGAGTGGCCTTCGTTAACACACTGAACACATTGATGCAGTCTGCTGTTTACGTCTGGTCCGCGTCTTTTAGAAGCTTCAAACACCGACCACACGTAAAGCAAAACGGCGTCAAGCTGCTCATGTGTTTGCCACAAAACACCCCTCAGCCGCAGTCCATGTTCGGTCACCATAAACTTTATTTACACCATTTACTCCACAATACGAATTTACCGCGCTCACCACCAGCGCCAACAACAACAACGCCCTTCGCTACGTCACTTCCGGTGTTTGGTATATTCCCTTTCCGTATGGAATCTGATTTTGTAAAATTGTTTTGGGACTTGTAAAAGTGTTTTGCGTTTTGTTAACTTGTTTTCTAAAATGTAAATTTGTTTTGTCCTTTGTAAAATTGTTTTTCCTATGTAATTGTGTCTTATGATATGTAAAAATGTTCTCCAAAATGTAAATTTGTCTCGAGCTTCGTAAAAGTGTTTCACACTTTGTAATGTTGTTTTGCACTTCCCGGCCATCTTAATAACCTAATGCCAACTAGTTGTAAGAATTATTGCAGAGCAACACAAACAGTGGGCAGAAGTATAAATGCACAGCTACGTCCAAGACAGGTGCCATGGGTCATGCTAATCATTCCACGCAGAAGTATAAACTGGCCTTTAAAAGAGGCAAATTGACTTTTCTTCAAAAAAAGTGAGTAAACCTTAAAAGCCTCAAGTTGCCTTTAAAGCAACTTACTTAATTAACTTTATTTAAAAAGTTAACTTTACTTAAAAAAGTTAACTTTACTTAAAAAGTTAACTTTACTTAAAAAAGTTAACTTTACTTAAAAAGTTAACTTTACTTAAAAAGTGAGTAAATATGCTGTCTTAAAAGAGACAAGATGACTTTATTTTAAAAAGTGAGTAAACATGCTGCCTTAAAAGAGGCAAATTGACTCTACTTAAATTAAACAAACTTGTTGCCTTATAAGCGGCAAGTTGATTTTTATGGCAGGAACAAAGGCAGGAACAGGAAGCCATCTTGAGAGCCTGTGGCTGACTGGTGCTTACCACCCGATTACTTGGATAGCTGTGGCAATTACAGAGCTGCCAGATCCTCTGTCACTTCCAGAGCTACCAGATCCTCTGTCACTTCCAGAGCTGCTAGATCTACTGTCACTTTCAGAGCTACCCGATTCTCTGTCCCTTCCAGAGCTGCCAGATTTAATGTCACTTACAGAGTTGCCACAGAATTACAGAATCCCCAGGTAACAGAAGACTCAGTCATGAACATGTAGTCCATAACATGGCAGATTTGTAGTTCTTGTGTGATGTGTGTGTTTGACACTTGGACACTTATCTTTATTTTATAATAAATTATGAATATTTTTTTTTCTCCATGACTTGTCACACTTGTCAGACAATTTCAATCAATGAGTTGTCACACTAAAGGATAAGAAAATGTATAATCATCCTATATATGTATTTACAAAACATTATACTGTATTATAATGACAGTTATAGTTACATAACAATACTAATTATAATAATGTTATTAATTCTTAAAGCCATCAATGACAGTGAAAATGTGAAGTCACATCAACAGAGCATATACTGCAGAATTCAGATCCGTTCCATAAAGTTCCATAAAGGTTGCAAAAAACACAAGTGCATCACTCTCCCTGAGCGTTTCTACTGAAAATGATAATAACAGCAATTCTGCAGACAGAGTTGGCCAATTTTCCATTTATGTTTTCTTTTGTTAGGGGACTGAGAAGCTGTCATTTTCATGAAGTGCCATTGCGAGTCTAAATTCAAACACTTCATTGCCCAGAGGACGCTGAACTCTGGCTCTTCACTCCAAAAGGGGGCTTTAAACACATCATTCTGAAAGAGAGAGGAACTGCACAGAAAAACATGTTCTTCATAATGAGTGCTATTGTCTTGTTTTGAAGTGAAAATAGAAGTTGAGAAGTTGGGATCACATGCTCAGCAAAATACTACTATTTTTTTTAAAGACATTGTTTTCAATTGAGGCGACGCGGTGGCGCAGTAGGTAGTGCTGTCGCCTCACAGCAAAAAGTTCGCTGGTTCGAGGCTCGGCTGGGACAGTTGGCATTTCTGTGTGGAGTTTGCATGTTCTCACCGTGTTCGCGTAGGTTTCTTCCAGGTGCTCCGGTTTCCCCCACAGTCCAAAGATATGCACTACAGGTGAATTAGGTAAGCTAAATTGTCCGTAGTGTATGTGTGTGAATGTGTGAATGAGAATGTATGGATGTTTGCGTAAAACAAATGCTGGATGTTGGCGGATCATTCCGCTGTGGTGACCCCGGATTAATAAAGAGACTAAGCCGAAAAGAAAATGAATGAATGAATGAATGAAATGTTTTCAATTGAAAAAGTAAATCTACTTCTTTTTATGACAGAAATTTGGGTGTCTGAAAACTGTTTACAAGTGAAGGTTTTTGAAGACTATACAACTGTTTTGTCTATGTAAACTACAAAAAAAAATAAAAAATAAATAAATAAATAAATAAATAAATTGTGAAAACGGTGACATAAAGCACCTGTGCATTATGGGGCGATCAGACCAGACGCAGCTTGCATGAATAAATTGCACAATTAAATAGACCTGTGAACATTTAAGTTTACTTGCTTCATCTGTGCATCAAATTTACTTTACAATAGACGCTGATCCGCGCCATAGGCAGGGCTTCTGTCTGCCCGCTGACTCTAGTTTTGTTGCTAAATGGCTAACATGAATTTTACTGAGAAAACAGCTGTGCTTTATGTGCTTTGGGAAGGCTTAAAAACAGTGTTTATTTGTTTGGCGTCGTGTCTGAGTCCACTAGATCCTTTTAGAAATGCACACAGCCCTGTGACTTCATCAAGTCCTCCAGAAACTATACCTGGATGATGGAAGCTTTCAGCGGTGCTTCCAACAGACTCGAGCCCAGTTTGATAAGCTGTTGTATGGTGTCGGCAGCAGGATTTCCCCTCAGAACACCAACAATAGGTGCTATGTCATAATCATACTCATACTAGAGCAAGCTCCAAAGCGCTCAATGTGCACCACCTCATTCGCACTTCTTCATCCACGCGAATATCACCACAAGATGTTGATTTGTGACTTTGCTTTAACTATTCGTGTAAATCATTTACACTTGACGCTTCATCCACATCTGGTGCGAATGTTATTGAAATTTTATTATCATAAGTTTTCGTGACGAACAAGCTTCTACTGGCGAAAACTGGACGAAAACTAAATGAAAAGTGATGATGACGACAACTATAATAAAAAATATCCTGACATTTTCGTTGACTAATAAAAACGAGACGAGAATGCGACTGAGGGACGTTTTTGGAAAATAACCAATCAGAATCATTTTGGTGTGGGATGGTGTACGCACACACACACACATTTGAAAAGTAACTGATCCACAGTAGACGCGGGATGTAAATATGTCATCATCCATAGGGGCGTCTGTCTGATTAAACTATGTATAATAAGATGGCAACAGCTTAGAGAAAAAAGAAGATTCATGTTTATGTAGATAGAGGAAAAGGCTGATAAAAACAACCCATCCAAAGCAACATCTTTTTATTTACTCGAATGTATGCTTTTGCTTAGTGTAGCCTCTCACTAACCTTTAGAGACGCCATTAGGTTGTACATTGAACATTATTACAATCGGTAACATGATCATGGCGTTCGTTTTTCGTGAGGAGTTGTTTCAAATAGCTGCAACTATAGTTTAGCTGGCCTGATCTAACTCGCACTAGGTTCACTTCACGTGCGCTGCAGGCTTTTACTTCCTATGGACTGACATTGCTAATGCAAAGTGGAGTTAAACTATTTTAAGCTTTTTTAAAGATTTAATTGCATGAAACTGTTCAACAGACTGGTCTATGTGGTATATCTAATTTTTGGCCTTAAAAGCTATATTTCATTTTTTAATTACACTGTTTTATTTAATTTTAAGTTAGAATGTTTTGTATAAATAAATGTCTTGGGTAGATTTAGTCAACTAAAATCTATGAAATTAAGTAGACTAAAACTAGACTAAAACTAAAATGATTCAGAAGACTAAAATATGACTAAAACTTAAATGGAATTTTAGTCAAAAGACTAAGAAAATAAAATTAAATCAAATTTTGCTGTCAAAATTAACACCGATGCACTGTAAAAAATACTGTCAAAAAATAACATCATACAAAAATACTGGGTTTCAGACAATCAATTTGAGTTCAGACAACATGAAGGAATTAAGTTAACATAACTTTTTACAAACTTAAGTGGAATAAACATAAAATAATTAAATTTTCATAAAAAAACCCTCAAGAACTGTTTTGTTGAAAAGCAGCTTAAAAAAATCAAAAGTGATTTACGCAGGCCCATCCAGACCTATTCAAAAACGTTCAAACTTAAAATTTAAATCATGTCTCTGAATAGATCATTGTCTACGTAATAAGTTCAGCCTCTTCTCTGGCACCTAAGTGTCATATTGTCAATAGTAAACGCACACCCTGATCTGAAATGCAAGACATTGTTTTTTTGTACACGAGAAAAAGTGTTCCTGGATGTTCCTGGCATTTTTCATGATTACAGTTGAACCACTGAAGTCAATGTTTTTGGTTCCTTTTCTGAACATCTCAGGACCATTGCTGCCTATGGAGGAATTTAGGCTCTCAAATTTAATCGAATATATCTTCATTTGTGTTCCAAGGATGAACAAAGATCTCAGGTTATTGGAATGACATGATAGTGAGTAATTAATAATAATTTCATATGTGAATGATTTAAAACTTCAAAATAAAAAGCCTAAATCTCTCTCAAAGTACAACCATCTCTTGCTGTAAAGACATCTAGTCGTTTACATGGGAAAGCAAGACAAAAATGCTAATTAGCAGAATGCCCGTTCAGTGCCTGATTGCATTTTGGCACAAGGCACCGAAAGCTGACAGATAAGACTATAAACATTGAAGCTAACTATCTCATTACATCTTATTAATGGTGGCAGGGGCAAATGTGCCACTTATGCAATAACCTGTGCACAGGAGCACATCAGAGAAACCCAAAACTGATTACAAATTCACAGAGTCTTTCCAATCCAGCCCTCTTTAATTGTGTCTTCTTGCTTACAGTCGTGATCTTGGACTACAGCCAAGTCCTCTCTCCCATGTCATCCATCAGACCTGCCTCTCCTTTGCCCCCCAGCGCACACTGTTGTTCCAGGGAGGCCGCCATGTGCTTTCTCTCTCATCACATACTCAGGCCCTTGATATCTGTAAATTGGCCCTCACACCAACAGTGTCTCCGGGGCTATGCAGACTGCCGTTGACAGCTGTCTCCGGTAAAAAAAAAACTGCCGCCACCTCCAGTTCTTGAATATCTCACCTTGGTGTTCAGAGACTCCCGCAGCAGACAGGACAGTCAATAAATGAGAATTCTCAATGGCTACCTCTCGCCAAGACCACAAACTGGTGGAAAACAACATCTGGATTTAAAAAAAACAATAAAAAAAAAAAAACATTCACTCTCAGCTCTATCTGTGCACATTACCAGAACGACATATGGAAATGAAGCTACAAAAAAAATTGATTAAATAGTGTAACAGGCAATGTGTCCAGTGTTGCTAAGTTTAGCCCAAACACATCCATATTTATCAGTTAACAATCGTTACTGTTGTGTAATAAATTCAACTTGGGACCATTTTATGAGGCCCAATTTTGGTTATTTGGCACGTGATTTGATCTCAAATGCCTTAATTGGGTAGAATTCCCAAACTCCAATTCTTTCTGACAAGATACTGACTACATTTGCACCATTTTAACTAGTTTTTTTTTTTTTTACCGTTACATTTGATGTCCACAATACTCCAGAATTTTTGACCCATTACAAATGAAGCATTTTGAAAATGCTGAAACCCCTTTTTGAAAACATGAGTGTTTCATTTCAGTGTGGATGGCTAAAATTGGCTATTGTGAATCATTCCCAGATTTGTCAAGCCACTCTGTACACTGCAATTAGCAACCCAGGCCTTTGCCAGCAGCCCAGTACCCCATCTACATTTCTGGAGACTGCAAAATATGTACTTGGAACTTGGTCGGCTTGCAGTTTTTGCATATCCACCAGAGACTGCTGTGTATACTTTCTGATGATCTCAAATTTCACTTGTTGGTGCCATTTGCTTGCCCTCTTTTCATGTAAATTCACTGGAGGACGCAACAATAAACACATCAGCAGATGAACTTGCTGACTGACTGGTCGACTGACCAGCCCAGCCCCTTCCCTAAACCCAACCAATAGTGTTTTCAAACGCAATCTAGGAAAAAGAAAAGCCGTCGTGGCATTGCAATTTTACGTCGCTTTCACCATGTTTCCGCTTTGCTTATTTTTCCGCTTTTATTTTACCTGCTTTCTGGAACCATTGTTCAACAGACTCAAACTCCATCATCGCAGTTCACATATGGGATATGCGGCCAACTACTGGGCAAACTGGTAACAAGGAAAAAGCCATCCATGTGGAGGTAAGTGCTCAGATGGTAGCGCAAAAAGGAACAGAAGCTGTCAGGGGCATTATACCTGCCCCCCAGCGAACCCCAACAACTCCCACCCCTCCCATCCCGCATTTGTTTTTACAGACAAAATGCAACCAGATGTACCTCTGAGCACATATTTCACACGATGTCTTCAGAAATGTATATAGAGTAACATAACCCCAATGAGCCGTTGTTGGCAATTATGGATGCTGAGAAAAAAAAAAAGTCCATGCCCATGTAGCATGACCAGTGATGTATAATGTGTTTTATACTGAATGGGTAAGGCAGAGATTTTTTCGGTTTTTCGGTAAAAACACCAGTGTGAGCGATAAATCGAAAAGTAATCAAAGTTGACATTAAGAACCTATAATCGATCTAAGTTTTACAGGGCAATTTTTTTTTATTTGACTTTCCTTACGTGACACATGACCCCGCTCTGTTAAAGGCTGTGCCTGATTTCTACTTCTGCAGCCACTTTGCAGTCACATCTGATCTCTGGTCAAGTAGGATGATGGACTCATTCTTAAGCCTTACTTTTCACTACATTGATGTTGATTGGAAGCTGCGCCAGAGATGTCTTTAGATGGCATATAAAACTTGTCAGTGAACTATGAGGGCAAAAAAAAAAATTCTAGATAAAATTATCATTCATTAATTGTATTCCAGTTAAAATGTTAAATTAAACAAGATTTTGATTTTAGGCCAAATCGCTTAGCCCTACAGTCTGGACAAGCAGGACTAGTGGAACTAATGTAAATACAGACTTAAGGCACAGCTACAATTCAAATTAAGTTAGTTTTCATTATTTGTTTGTGGACAAAAATAAGCTAACAAAGGCTGAAACACTCCCAACACCCCATGAGCTACTGTGGGTAGGGTTGTAATGTACTCTCAAACCTAATGATGATGGCAGAAAGAGAAGAAAAGTGGCAAACAGCCTTCTCCAGCCTGACGAACAACGGACGAGAAGTGCCACCACAGTCTGCCACATCTTTAAATTGTTTTCTATTTGCCATAGACAGACACCGAACGACAGTGTGTGTGACGTGATGTGCTTCTTGTCTGGTGTGTGAACTCTTCCGAGCCTTCAAAATCTCTCAGCAAGTGATCATACAGGTGCAGATATATCTGTACAAGCCTGCTACTTTACTCTCCAATGTATTCATGTGGCTGTCTTGTGTTGTTGCATTGGATGTTGTTGTCCTGTCTGACCTCTGTGGATATGAGATAGAAATCAGTTGCAAGTTACAAAAGGGGAATGTCCAGAATACATTCACAGATTGTGTAATTGTAGACCAATTGTGGCTCAAAGAGTATTTAAGAACATTTAAGAAACTTTTCAAACTGCCAAAACAAACCTTTTAAACAAAAGTAGCCATAACTGTCACTTCAAAATATGACAGAAAACTTGGGACCATTCAGATGTGCCATCATTTTAAATGTGTTACTCTGCTTGGTTTCATGTGGTTTAATTAAATGGGATACCAATTTTACTACTTATTCTGTCCAAACACTTGCAAGGTACTTAGCCAAGACAAGTCAAGGAGTTCATACCTAATGCAATCATATTTTGCATATTTGATATTTGTTTGTTTGTTTTTATTTATTAAGTGAACAATTATTTGGGACTTAATCTAGTCTCAAATATTATTAAAACCTAACACAAATTATTCCAGCCAATCATTGGCCTAGAAAGGTCAAGGAGTTCAATTAACATTATTTGGATCACAAAAAAAGAAATGACAACTGTTTTCTGCTGTTGTGTGAATGCCAATGTGACATGCAAGTCCATTTTGATAAACCACACTTTCGCTATTTGGTATTCAGTCAGGTCTTAAATACGTTAAATAATTGTTCTGTTCAAACACTGGCCTAAAATTCAGCTATTAAAATATCAAGAACTCCTGAATATTATAATTTGGAACACTGTTAATCTCAATGGACCACTCAATGAAGCACCATTTGGTAATTTAGTTCTCAGTCTGGTCTCAAATGTGTTTAGTCTACTACAATTTACATTTTACAATTTATTCTGGTCGACTAAGGCCAATAACACATGAGAACCACCATTTGGTACACAATTTAGTCTCATACAGTAGGCATTTTCAGAAATTGTCTTATAGCCTCCTGGCAAAATACTTGGCAAGAACAAATCCAAAGAAGGTATGCTTAAAAATAGACCAATTTGTTTAGTTTTCTCATGCTTGCATGTAATGAATATGCAATACAAATCTTCACAATAAACCATGGAATTATGGATAAACAAATTGCACAACAGAGAATCACAAGGCTAAATATTTTCAGTTAGTTCTTGCTATTTCTATGTTCACTGTGCATCAGACGGTTTGCGAACAGACTGTGGGCGGTCTGTAGGTGTTGCCAGTGGTCTGTCTGAACCTGTTGCTGTGTTACTACAAACTTGATATAAGGTGTAGATGGCAGTCCCATAGTTTCCACCTAATTTCCAGCTTTACTATTTTTAAGTAGGCCCCATTCTGACCTAGCAGACCATTTTGGTTAAGCAGACTAGAGCCGCTGGATCACCAAAAACACAGCTCCAATGTGTTCTGTCCCAATGAATTATTGACTGCCAAGAGCATGAAACCGTTAAAATTCAATTTTGCACAATAAATAGCTTTGGTACTGCATTGGATCCTCACTGTAAACTCTGGCACTTGCAGCAAATCCAGCTGCTCTGTTGTTTCCCTCCTACAGTTGTGTACGTCATTGGTTAATTAACTGAGTTTTCACAGTTTTAATTGGTTCAAATATTAATAAATATCTCAGGACAAGCATCAGAAATCTCAGGGAAATGTGAGGGGGCAGATTATACAATACACAACAATTCTGGGTAACAATTTCTTTGTCATGCTTTTTATTCCATTAGCATCTAGTCAATAGTATTGATTCTTACATTAATTACTCCAGATACTCCAGAGTGTTTACCCCTTGTGCAAATATTGACTTAACCACAGGCTACAAGACAAAATACAGGAATGTACGATTTCAAAATGATTTCACTACTTAGAAATAACACTTTAGTAATTATGCATATCATTGCATAAATAAATGTAACGCTCTGCTCAAATTTGGATTACTGGCTCCAAAAACGTGCTTAAAATATTAGAAAAAGGGAAAACATCCTTGAAGGCATGCTTCTTTTATCGTGTTATAAATATTTCTCAAATTCTGGATGACAATCTTGATGAACGTGTCTTGTAGCTGACTGGGAATTGAGAATCAGTCAGCCTGAACTAGCCATGATGAGCTGAGGGAAGCTTATGTAATTGAAAGCTCTGTTACAGAGGAGAATGCACTTTGTATTCTGAAACGAAGCGCTAATAAGCTGGAGTCAATGAGCCTGACAGAGTTCTTCAGGTTTATCAAAAAAAAAAAAAAAAGAATGAAAGAAACGAGAGGAAGGTAGGAAAACAGTGCTAATTTTCATACGCTTTCCATTCATGGCAGGGTCTTAATATAGACTTGCAAGTTTATAATTCCCTGCTAAAAAATTGTAGCTTTGTATTTGTCAAGCCTGATAATTAGCTAGTTCAAGCTGATAATTAGGTAGTCAACCAGTCACTATATATTCCTAAAAACAGCTTGAGCAAATGCTAGCTGGTTTGTTGCTGCTAATTGCACTAAAGATCAACTTACTCTAGTCACACAAGGCTGTATAGTTACCAGCTAAAGAATTATCATCAAGTTTTTCATTCAGGATGCAAATATCAGCAATTTTTAGAAGGAAAATTAACATGTTGCAAACAGTAAACTTTGAGCTAACAGTGACCATGTTTAAAAAATGCTTGACAACCTTCCATTCTGATGAGCAGCTAGCTGGTTTGTTGTGGTTAATTATGCTAAAGTTACCATCTTAACCAGGATTATCCAGCAAATATGTAATCCTAAATTGCAAAGATTCAACAGCAAAAAAAAAAACCTGCATGCTGTAGCACAAAGTGTTTTATGGACAAAAATGTGCTATTAGCATTTACCTGTGCACTTTCTGCTTGTGTCTTCTCTTTTTGAGGAACTCATGAGCTTGCAGTTGAAGTTTTCCTCCCAGAATTCAGCAAACCAGACGTTCCTTCTATTGTTTTCCAGTGTGCGTGATGTAAAGTAGGCATCAAATCCTGAAAAAATAAATAAATAAAAAAATACCATTAGCGATAGCATTTTTGGCCCACATGGAGTCCTAAATCCACATGGAGTCCAGACTTTGGTAATGTAATGCTTGATTTAGCTATTGGGCTGAAGTTTTCCCAGAGCACTCGAAGCATAATGTGACTTCTGAAAGCTACAGTAAAGTAAGACAGTGCTCTCTTTTGGATATACCAAACACATGTGATAGTCGTTTTAAATCAGCAAGACTGTTAATACAAAACAGGGCATTTATGACTGAGACAGAGCCTGTAACTTTAGCTAAAAAAATGTGTTTCATCACAAATCATCCATTCATTCATTCATTTTCCTTCTGCCTAGTCCCGTGAACTACAAAACGGTAATGAACTACAAATCCCTACATTACGCTATGCACACACTGGCTTCCACTTCCACTGATCACACACTCACAGCTGTAACCCATTTTCTAGGATTGTTTGGACTATAAATATAGCCTGCACTATTAGTTCGTTATGAAGTCTTTAATTGTATTATGTGTGTACAAGAGCTTTGTCTTAGATTGTTCTCTGTTTGTTTATTTAATACTTTGTTTTTGGATTGCTGTTTTGGATGCACGTTTTGTCCATGAGTTTTTTTCAATTTGTATATTTTCACGAATAATTTCCCATTAAACTGCAGCTGGACTGCACCTTTTGTCTTCACCTTGTGTGAAGACAAAGTGTGCAAGGAATATTTATAGTCCAACAATCCTAGAAAACGGGTTACATCTGTGAGTGTGTAATCAGTGGAAGCCAGTGTGTGCATCGCAGAATGTAGGGATTTGTAGTTCATTACCAGTTTGTAGTTCACCAGTGATCTCCCTCTGCATAGATAGCAAGTCCCTTATTTATCAGAGGTCGCCACAGCAGAATAAACCACCAACTAATCCGGCATACGTATTATGCAGCGGATGCCCTTCCAACCACAACCCAGTACTGGGAAATACCAATACACTCTCATATTCACAAACACACTCATACTATACTCATACTATGGCCATATGTTCTATACTATGTTCTGTTTACCCAATACACTTAACTTGGAAAACCAGAGCACCCAAAGGAAACCCGAACATGCAAACTTCACACAGAAATGTCAACTGGCCCAACCGGGACTCGAACCAGTCACCTTCTTGCTGTGAGGTGACAGTGCTACCCATTCATCACAAATCACATTGCACAAACTCATACAAATTCAGTACCTGGTTAAATAGTTATGCAATCAAGTTTTGTGGCAAAATTTGGGCTCTCTCTGCAGAATTATTGGTTTCTTCTCTTGACATTTTCATCAGAAAACGGAGCATTTAATCAAATGACTTGCTATCAGCAGACAAACACTAACATTTATCAATCTGCATCCTAAAGAGTCTTTTGAGCCTGTCCTTGTTGTCTGGCATCAAGGCTAATAACATGCCTCATCTAAATAGGTTTGTGGCGTAATGAGGCTTTCATCCACAGTGTAGCTGCAAGGACAAAGGTCAGCAGAACATTTAATTTAGCCGGAGGCATCGGCTAACCTTACATAGTCATGGCTCATTTAAACTTTGTTTGCTTCCACTCTGCAAACTGCAAAAGAAGTGGGTCTGGGTCTGCTTTGCCCACTAGAAAATAAATGTTAAGCAAGAGATAAGGTGTTATCATTAAGCTGCAACAGCAAAGCTGCCCTAAGCCTGTCAACAGATGCAGCTGAAGTCTTTAATGCACTCCTGGGTTTTGCATACTCTTGAGTAGGCGCAAGAATTCAATCTTTGGCTCCCAAGCTGCATGCCTTGAGTTGGCATCTTGGGAGCTGTAGCCTGGTGGTGACGCCATATGCTTTTTCTATCAATGGATGACTAGAGACTTAAAAATCAAATACTGAAAGTGAACCTAAACTATGTACCCGACTGACTTACAGAATCATATGATTTTTTTTTAAGTACTGATGATTGATCAGATTGATTGGATGAAGTTGATTGGTTTGGCTGACCAGCGCTCAAAATCACAGTCAGTGGGAGTGGTTGTGTGTTGTTGGATATACCGTAGATCAGGGGTGCCCAAACTTTATCGTAAGAAGGGCCAAAAAACAAATATCATTGATAGTAATGGGTTGAAGATACATATACTAAACTACTTAACATTAAAGTTGCCATGGGGAATTTCCAAATTGATTTCCTAATTTCAAAATAAATAGAAAACATTACTATGAATCATATTTCCTAATGCAGTTTAACTTGCTGAATACACTAGTCAAGCCAAATCTGGCTTTGCCTTGATTTGCTCACCAAAGTCCTTATCCGCCGAGTGACCGTATGTTAATTTAAAAACTTAATTAGATTAATTGACACCATTTAAATTGAAATGTTTGAGTTAGCTTTTTTTGGAATTCAAAAACAAAACAAACAAATAAAAGGTTACATTGAATTTGAAATGGCCATCTCTAAATCACCCCCATCATTTCCACTCTCTTCTCAGATGGCATGGCGGGCCAAATCAAAGGTTGCCATGGGCCAACTTTGGCCCGCGGGCCCTAGTTTGGCCATCTCTGCTGTAGATTATGTGGTTCAGCACTCATGTTTTGGTCATAGGGAATGCTACTGGATGCTATTGTTCTTAGGGCAAACTCATTTCCTATCCCCAAAAACCTGTTCACTTCCCCCTATACAATGCCACTGGTTGTAACTGTGAAACTGTTGCAAGTGAAATTTGAACCCAGGTTTACCACATGTGCACCACAAGCACATGCAGTAACTCAAAGGCTGTGTCTCTCAATAAGTCCCTTCCATTTCGAAGTCTGGATTTAGTGGTCTAATTCTAGTTTGGCCTGTAACGTTTGGGTTTGCAGGTCTGTAGCTCTGATATTATAGATTTTTATAGGGTCTCAAATTCACAGCAACCATACTAATTAATTATTGTGCACACAAATGATTTGAGAATGATTTTATGAACAGTATTTAACCAGAAACTCATTCTGCTCCTAATCTGAACATTTGAAAGAGAAAAGAAGAATATAACCGTGGACTTTTCAAAATGTTGGACTTGATTTAGTATTTTCTTCTGTTTGACCAAGTTTCCCTTTGATCCTGTTCCTGTCACTCAAATGTTCCCATGGTCACTAATTCCCTTCACCCGTGCTGATCCTTAGTTTCATCCATCTTTTAGTTAATTAGTAAGTGTGTTTAAGTTCCTTAGCCTCTTTTAGTCTTTGCAGTCTAGTCTATACTCCATGTTGATGTAAGCCGTTTTCCTCAATTCCCTAGATATTTTTATGCGTGTACATTTAATTTCAGTTTATTAAATATAGATTAGTGTATCTCCTTCCTCAGCTTCTCGTGAGTTTTGGTACACCATCTGTGAGAGAACTCTTGTGAGCAAAATAATAATCCACATTCCACACAGGAGCATCACCCGGTAGCACTGGGACACAGATCCTAACCAAATTTAAAACCATGGGAAAGCAAAAATGTAGAGACATCTTCAGCTAATTTTAGCATTGCAAAATGCACACGCTAGATGCTCCTGTCAGGCCACAAGAAAACAAAACAGAACAGAGACTTGCTTAATGAAATGTGAGTTCTGAAGTAGAAAAAGAATATGTGTCAGTGCTCCAACATACGGGTCAATACTCCATTTTTTTAAAACATGGTATCTGCCATGTTTTACTGTAGCTATAAAAGCACACAACATTAAGTTGGTGAATGTTGCTCACTCTCTTTGGCTATTTTAATCAGCATAGGTGGAGCTTACTAAGGAAAATCTATGGGTCAACGGTCGGCAATTGGGCTTCGTGAGGCCATCAGTCAACGCTGGTTCAGGAAGTTGGTTGGGTAAGTTCCATAAGTTGCCTCTCGTCAGATTGAGTTAGCCCAATTCAGCAATGCAGACTTTTACTTTGTTTGTTTGTTTATTCATTTCACAACAAGTGACAGTGTACATTCATCAATGTTCCCTAAGAATCTAAATGTACCTAAAGTAGCCCAAAGACTTGTTTTCATTGGTGGTAGCCAAATGTTAAAGGGCGTTGACTCGAGAGTATCTGACTGGTTAATTAGCAACAATTCAGAGCACGAGATAAAAAAACCGGAGTGACATAACCAAGTATGACAGTCAAGTCAAGAAGGAACACAAAGAAATCAGCTTTAGCTTCACTGCATCTCTCTAATATTTGCTGATGATATGAATTATTAGATAATCAGACATATTTGTACAATACCTCCAAGTTGAGTGATAAGTGCTATGATAATGCTATTAAAAGTTGCTTTGTTTAAAACGAGTCGGTTTTCATTGGCTTGGTGTGTCTCAGCCCTAATATGACACCAAACAGTTGAGGATTTTGTCAAATCTGACATCATCAAACAAATCTGTCAGTTACCTGTTGATTTGGAGGGTACAGCGTGATTTAAGGCAGTGTTTCTCAACCACGTTACTGGAGGTCATTTTCCATGTCTCCTTAACCAAACACACCTGATTGAAATCCTCAGCTATTTTGCAGAGAATAAAAGACCTGTGATGAGTGTGACAAAAGAAACACCCAAACATGCAGTGTTGGTGGTCCTCCAGGAAAGTGGCTGACACAGCCTTAAATCACCCTATACCCTCCAAATCACCAGGAAACATTGACAGGAGTGAGGAGTTAAGTTAAAGCCGATACTTCTTGTCTTGAATCTCGTACTTGGTTATGTCTCTTCAGTTTTTGTTCTCGTGCTCTGAATTGTTGCTAAATAACCAATCAGATACTCTCGAGTCGACGCCCTTTAAAATTTGGCTAAGGCACAACCAATGAAAACGAGTCTTTGGGCTACTTTAGGTACATTTACTTTCTTGTACAGCGTGATTTAAGGCAGTGTTTCCCAACTACGTTCCTCGAGGTAATTTTTTGTGTCTGGTTAACCAAACACACCTGATTGAAATCATCAGCTCATTAGAGAATGAAAGACCTCTAAAGGGTGTGACAAAGGAGACATCCAAAACATGCAGTGTTGGTGGTCCTCCAGGAACGTGGTCGAGAAACACAACCTTAAATCACGCTATACCCTCCAAATCACCAGGAAACATTGACAGGAGTGAGGAGTGAAGTTAAAGCCGATTTCTTCGTGTTCCTTCTTGACTTGAATCTCATACTTGGTTATGTCACTTCAGTTTTTGTTCTCGTGCTCTGAATTGTTGCTAAATAACCAATCCGATACTCTCGAGTCGACGCCCTTTAAAATTTGGCTAATGGACCACCAATGAAAACAAGTCTTTGGGCTACTTTGGGTACATTAACATTCTTGTACAGCGTGATTTAAGGCAGTGTTTCCTTACCACGTTCCTCGAGGTAATTTTCCGTGTCTACTTAACCAAACACACCTGACTGAAATCATCAGCTCATTAGAGAACGAAAGACCTGTAAAGGGTGTGACAAAGGAGACATCCAAAACATGCAGTGTTGGTGGGCCTTCAGGAAAGTGGCTGAGAAACACAACCTTAAATCACGCTATACCCTCCAAATCACCAGGAAACATTGACAGCCAGAATTGAACCTGTGTTGCCCACAAGATCACGAACAGATCAGAGAAAGTGCAGTAATTGCAAAGCCACGACTCTGACAGCAACCCGTAAATGAAACTCTATCAGAAACACCGTCTGTGTAAAATCATCCATTTGTTAAATGTCCAATTTTACACACAAACATACACACAATATTGTTATTCATAATTCCCAATGAAATCAGGCCATAACAGATTTCTGCAGACATTCTGCATGCATAAAATGTACAATTAATTTCGTAAATTAATCGTAAATGAATTTATGAACAAATCCTAAATTATATTTGTTCTGTGCATGTTTTATAAACAAACTCCATGCTCCTCATCACTACGCCATTCAGATCTAAGCTAAAAAAGGCATTTTCTATACTGTGGCCTTAAGCTAAACGATTCTTCAGGCAGACTGATGCATGTTTTCAGTTTGTTTGTCAGATGACCTCGACCAAATGCGCTCTACACATCACTCCACAGGCGCACTTGACTCAGAATCGGATCCTCAGCAGGTTCGCGTGCTTGCTCATAAATTCTACTAATTGCAGCTTATTTGTACACAAGCCTTGTACACAAGAAACTCCCAAAGGCCCGTGTATGTCATTTTCTCTGTGTCTGGAGGACAAAGCTCAGAGCTTCACCTTTTGTTTAAAGCGTTCAACATCTGCTCTGCTGCGGAGTAATTAGCAGGCAGCCCGCGAACCTCCTCTACAGCAGGTTCACCAACTGTCCTTGCTTTCTAATAATGTCACATGTTTATAAATATTAACAACGTATCTAAAATAAGACTTCTGATCGCACTTTACCTCAGATGCTTATGGGGCTATTAGATGTGACACAAAATGCTCAATAAAGTGCTAGACTTGAAAAAATATGGCAGGGACTTTTGAAATGATCCATTACATACGGCTTCACGTTCATAATATATCGCTTGAATGCATTTAATATGTATGTCATACGTGACCATGGACCACAAAAAAGTTGTATGTGTAAATTTGTGAACATTGGGACTTATGCATTATTTTAACATTGTTAAGGGTGGCAGGGTGACTCAGTGGTGAGGATTGTCGCCTCACAGCAAGAAAGTTGCTGGTTCGAGTCCCAGCTGGGCCAGTTAGCATTCTTGCATGGAGTTTGCAAGTTCTCCCTGTGTTCGTGTGAGTTTCCTCCGGGTGATCTGGTTTCCCCCACAATACAAAGACATGCACTATAGGTAAATTTAACTAAATTGTCTGTAGTGTATATGTGTGAATGCGTGTGTATGGATGTTTCCCAGTACTGGGTTGTGGCTGGAAGGGCATGCGCTGCGTAAAACATTGATCAGAATAGTTGGTGGTTTCCTCCGCTGTGGCGACCACAGAGTAATTAAGGGGCTAAGCCAGGGGTGTCCAAACTTTATTGTGTGAAGCAAATATCATTGATAGCCATGGGCTGAAGATAAATATACCAAACTACTTAACATTAAAGTTGCCATGGTGATTTTCCAAATTTATTTCCTAATTTCAAAATAAATAGAAAACATTACTTTGAATCATATTTCCAAATGCAGTTTAACTTTTTTTTGCATTCATAACAGTGGAATTCAATGCTGAATACGCTAGTCAAGCCGAATTTGCCTTTGCCTTGATTTGCTCACTAAAGTCCTTATCCAGACTTAATTAGTTTAATTGACACCATTTAAATTGAAATGTTTAATTTGAGTTAGCTTTTTTGGAAAAATAAAACAAACAAATAAAAGGTTACATTGAATTTGAAATGACTATCTCTGAATCACCCCCATCATTTTCGCTCTCTTCTCAGATGGCATGGCAGGCCAAATCAAAGGTTACCATGGGCCAACTTTGGCCTGTGGGCCCTAGTTTGGGCATCTTTGGACTAAGCCGAAGGAAAATTAATTAATCAATAAAGATTTAGCAGTTATACAATTATGTGAAAATCTGGAACCTGGAACAAGTTTTTGATATTTTGATATTTAGTATCTTCATGAAACACAATCTTTAGTTAATATATTCTAGTGATTTTTGGCAGAGTAAAAAATAATAAATTTCCCCATGTGTGTTTTTATTTATCTTGCTTTAGCCAAAAATATTCTTGTTCAACATAAGACCTAGGGCTTTGTGGTCCAGGGTCACACATGTATTTCATATTCTTCAGTATAGTAAGAAGTCTCTTCTGCTAACCAATTCACAATTTATTTGATAAACAAAAACAACTATTTTAAAAAATATTTTTACTACTTAAAATATTGTACAAATTGTAAAATGCTATTTATATCTTTAATTTAAAAGCTATATTTGTTTTACTTCAGTCGCATGACTCATCAGAAATACAGTAAATTCCTTCAGAACCCATTTAGACTAACTGAAGAAATTATAATTCATCAATGTTACAATCAACTCCTTTTCTAGAGGTTAGGAGAGAAGGTAACACAATTAAATTCAAATAAAAAAGTAATGATACTACATTAATATTTCATTATGTGTAGGGAATATCCCTTTTCTTTATCCTTGTATCACAGCAAATGTTCGCTCTATTTAAAATATAAAGGGAGAAAAAAAAAAAGAGTAGTTTTAATTACGGCTTAGCAAAGCCAATCTTTTTAAATATTCAAAGAGTTAAAACTAAATACTTAAATAGCCAAAAATCATCAGGAGAAGGTAAGGCCAATATAACAAACAAAAACAAAAGCTTCCTAAATAGTTAAGTCGTCCTAAATTCAACAAAAACAACCCTTTAATTAATGACATTGATCTTGCCTTACTTTCTGACTAAAGCCAAAACAGGAGAAAACATGAAATGGAATAAACTCAAAGTAAATCACCCATCTCCCTTACATGGCTTACGTTAACTATTTTACAGAAAGTTACATGTCTTTCTTGTTCACTCCACATTATTACAATTATTTTGGTAACACTTTATATCGATGGTCCATTTGAGTATTAGTTGACTGTCTACTTAATATCTGTTGATACTGACATTCAACAGACATTTACCTGACTATAAGAAACTTTGCAACAACATGTCAACTTACCCTAACCCTACCCCTAACCCCAACCCTAACCACAACCTAACAATCTACTTAAAATCTAATGAGAATCAGTTGCAATGTAACTTAAATTCAACAAACAGACCATCAAAATAAAGTGTGACTATATTTTTTCTAAAACGCAGTAATGGTAGTAAACATTCATATCTACAAAGTCATCATTGTGTTCATCAAACCAAACAACAGACCCATCATAACAACATTAAGTCAAAATTGGATTAAAACATTACGACTTACTTCATCTGATACGTGTTTTGCAATGAGAAATCGTTTGCATTTTTAATGAACATTGTGAAATTCCTGTTTGGAAGCAAACCAAACGTCAATACTTGCAGATCTATCAGGTGTTTTAATAATTTTAGCCCCCTCTGTATGTATATATGTATATAACCCCTAGGATACAACCCCCCCCAAAAAAATTCTTATAAACCAGCATGAATTCCTTTTAAAGTGTATGTAGGCAGTCACATGAATGCGTCTTTTCAATATTCGCCATGGAAGATTAATTCAGCCAGGCCTACGCATCCCACGTCCAATCCATTGTCATGGGAACCGTGAAAGCGAATGAAAAGAGGTTTCCCACAGCCACCTCATGCATCCTGAAGCAATTTATAAAACATTACGCTCAACTTTTCAGACACCCCCGATGCCTTGAGAAGAGCCGTTCTGGGTTTGCCCATCAGAAATCCGAAATACTCGCGGCGTCAAGTCATGCGAAAAACCTCAGGTGACAATCACTAGCGCTGACGACACTTCAAATAAAGTGCCTTAGCCCTCGAGTGCCACGCTAGATCTCTCGGTGTGATTTTATGGACGGTCCGAGGTTAAACGTTGCTCTGAGCCTGTAGGGAGGAAAAAGGCAAACCGAACTGATCTCCAAATCAACAAGGATCACACTCCAAGCTGTCACTCCGCTTCGAGAGTCTCTGAGCGGCTGATATAACGTTGTTGCAGAGCGCGACCGGCTAATGCACTCGCGATTTGTCTCCCTCTCTGAAGTGAGCTCCAGACAGATGGGGGCTGACAACTTCAGATCGATTCCGCTAAAACAAGTCGTTGGGGGAGGTGGTGAGAAAACAGATCATAATTTAGATGAGCATCATGCTTGCATAATTTCAGCGACAGTTTGTGTCAGATGCTCAGAGAGGGATATGGAAATAAGCTTGGATTACTTATATAGTGTTTCAGAATGAATTACATACGCACTCACTAGCCACTTTTTGAGGGATTGTTTACACAAAAATACATATAAGTGTTTCATATACAGATAAAAATGCTGGCACAATGGTCATTTAATTTAATATGTCCAAAATTTACTGAAAATGATCAAGAAATTTCTACAATTTAGACATAGTTGACAAATTATTACAACTTGGGTACTATTTAAAGAGCCCCTATTATGGGTTTTTGAAAATGAGCTTGTATGCTGTGTGTCACACAGCTCTAAGTGAAGTGAAATGTCCAGCTAAGGCTTAAATCTGAAAGTGCACAGTGTTTAAAACTATTGATTCATCTATAAAAGAGTAGACTCATAGTTCCTCAAACGAGTCGCCGTGCTTACGAGTCTTTAGCCGTTTTGGCATGACGTGAACACGAAACATAAGCCCCGCCCATTTATGCGCGCAAAGATTCGAAATCCCCAACCCCATCCACAAACAATAGCGGTGAGAAAAAGTTGCCAGATCGGGCGGTTTTAAATTTGATTGTGCAGGTAAAACCTTTTGGAGAGGGTTTGGGCTGAAATCAGGCAGCTACATCTGGCAACACAGTGAAGAGCACTATGCTTAGCTGGAGATTGGAAGTGTGCAGAGAAGCCAGAGATGAGACTTTGAAGAGTTAGTAGTTTCTGCAGAAATACCTCTGCATTAAACTCAGCCATGTGCTGTTCCCCCTCCGAGGAGTGCTTACAACGGAGGATTCAGAGCACCAGGACATTTCCCTGGCCTGCTATCCAGCAAGTGTGAGTAAGTGCGATTAAAACGGTCGCCTCATTGTTTTCTCTAGCTTGTAAATGATGCATTTAACTGTGTTTTGTAACTTGTAACCACTTGTAGTGTCTCTGGTTAACTTGTATTCTCATATTGCGTCTAAAAGCACGTTGTAAACGCGACGCGTGCCGCTGTGTTTACGGATTAAAATGCATTTGAGCTTGTGTTCCTCTGCTGTTTGTCGTTGCTATGGCCACCATGAGCTCTGCTACACACGTTCGGCGGTTTTGCCGCTGTGTGCACTAATACTGAATGTATGTCGCTGTTTTTACTTCTGGTTAAGAATAAGAGTGATATGCTGGGAGATCGGGGGTTAGTTTTCGGGGTGAGGTGTCTGAAATACGGGCGACTCCCGATAAAAACGAGTGTTAGCAGATTAGCTCACACACACGCTATGACTCCTTCAATGTTGATAAGCCGTGGTGGGCATTCTCTCACGCTGAGCGCTGTCGACCAATCGCAACAGACTGGGTCATCGATCCAATCAGGGCAGTTTAGCATCGCGCGAAGGAGGGGTTTTGGAACAAATGAATCCCTGAACGATTCATATAGGAGTTGCTGGGATAATGAGGTAAAAATAAATGCAGATTATAAGACAATGAAAGTGTTTTTTGACCATGCATGCATATAAGGCTGCTGTTGGAGACCCCCAAAACCAAAATATGACCCTTTTCAATGTATAATATGGGCTCTTTAACTAAAACAAATAAACAAACTGAACCGTTTCACAACAATACTTATAAAAGTTTCCAGTACAGATGAAAATGCTGTCAAAATGGTCCCGTTTATATACAACTGGAAGAAGAAAATACTATAATATGTTATTTTATTCCAGACCAGTAGGTGGCGATGTCATTTGTAAGCAAATAACATAATTTTTGTTAAGGAAATATCTCCATTGTTATTTTGGTTGCCAAATACTCACTTATGCTTATTACTGGCAATGATGATATCTGCATCTGGCAATGAAGAAATTAGTACAACTTGGACACAATGTAAATGAAACAGTTGACAAATTATAACAACTTCAGTACTATTTAACTAAAATGAATAATCAAACTGAACAGATTTGTCACTTTGAGGTTGTTAAAGAACCAAAACTAAGGGTGTGTTTACACCACAATACATATTTCAATACATAGTTCACACTTAGCTTATGATTGATTATAAAGCTTGCTTACTGTCACGGGAGAGAGACCTGAGCTCATAAGATCCTCGAGCTCAGGGCTCCCTCCCGTTTGCAAGGCAAGAGAGGAGTTTGAGCTCAGGAAGATCTCGAGAACTCCCCTGCTGTAGTAGCTTATGAACAAATAGTCATTTCTCTTAAGAGATAACTACTTACTAAGAGCATGTTAATGGTGATGATTTGGGTTAGTCCATTAACTTATGTTGCATGTTTTCAGACGGTAGAAGGAAACCAGGGAACCCAGGGAAAACGCACAGGGAGAACGTGTAAAGCCACACAGAAATGCCAGCTGGCTTGGTAAGGGATAGAACCAGTGACTTTCTTGCTGTGAGGCGACAATGCTAACCACTGGGCCACCATGCCACCCATCTAGAAAAGAAGGAGGAGTAAAGGTGGAAGGTGGGATTCTTCAAAATGAAGATGGCTGTGAAATGAAACTCACTGGGTATTTATAGTGGCAAAGGAATCATCTGATTGGTGAGTCAGAAATTGCATAATGCGGGACCAGCCGCAAGCAATCATGAGCATGTGATCCTCTCGGAATTAATTTATAAAAAATAAATTTCACAAAAAAGGTTACATATAGAGATAAAAATGCTGTCTAAATGGTCCCCTTTAATATAGAACTGTAAAAAAATGACTCAAATGTGTTATTCATGCCAGACCAGTAGGTGGAGATGTCATTTGTAAACAAATAACAGCCCTTTTGTCAGCCATTGTTTTTGTTTTCATCAACTTTCATTCAAGTTTTTGCCAAATACTTGCTTTTTCCTGTAGATTAAACATGTAACGCATCTGTAATACATCTGCATATAAACTGGCCAGGATTAACTGAAAATGATCAAGAAACTAATTCAATTTGGACACAATTATTGATGTCACAATAATCAATATATCAACTTATCGCACAATACATGGACATGATATATATATATATATATATATATATATATATATATATATATATATATATATATATATATAATAGTAAAATAGATAGTCTAAAAATAGATTTCTGGTTCCAATGCCTCATTATTAAAGTTGTCATAATTATTATATAAATATTCTAAATAATTAAATATGATCTGTTCTTTGAAAGAGTGCACTTCCATTATGATGCTATCATGGCAATATTTGCATATAATAATTGGCCTAAATTGTTTTTAAAAGGACATTAATATCATTTATAGCAATAAAATATGGTGCAATATATTGTACGACAAAAAATTATATGGTGACAGGCCTACACACAATGTAAATGAAACAGTTGACAAATTATTACAACTTGGGTACTATTTAACCAAATCAAATAAATAAACTGAACCAATTTGCCACAACTTAACAAACAACTGATAAATTAGAATAGCTTGACTTGGATTTAAATAAAATGAAGAAACAATGACTTCGCTAAAGCATTTGACAACTTAGTACAGTTTGGCAACTATATAACTAAAACTTTCAATAAAATAGTCCAAGTAGGCTACAGTTTTATTAAAACAAGAAAACAAAAAAATTAAAATTAGAATAAATAAAAGTTAAATCTGGCTACAGATTAACTAAAACGCTTGACAAATTAGAATAACTTGGATACAATGTAACTGAAATGTATGATATAGAAATAAACTTCTGGCTAAAATGGCAGTACACCTTCGATTACATACACACTCACTAGCCACTTTTTTGAGGCACACCTGTTCAAATGCTCATTATCTAATCAGCTAATCACAACGCAGCAGAGAAGAGTTGAAGAGTTCAGATGCATCACTTCAGATGCATTTTCTTCACAAAGCCTGACGTACCATCTGGAATTTTCTTCTAAAATGAGCATTTTTCTTAGGCTCATGTGTGTAGGTTTAGTAATCTCACTTTATATGGAATGAAAAGAATGTATTCATGGACATAAAAGTGAGTTTACTGATCCTACACACAGAAGGCTTTAAAAAAAAACGGTCATTTTAGAAGAAAATGTCAGATGACACAATTTTTTTCGACATGTACTGTAGGTGTGGCCAAAGGAGTTTGTACCAATCATTAGAATAGGAAAAAAGAAAGTGCTGATCAGTGGTCATGTTAACTGGGGATTTGGACAGATTGACTATGTAAAATGACACAGTACTTTATTTTACTTGCTTTATATTATCTACACTGTGGGAAATTGTCTCTGGCTTAACAATACATCACCACATACAAATACACAACACAAATACGTGACCACATGTAGTCCACTGTAGGTATAAAAAGAGAAAATAATAAATAATTTGTATTGAAAAGTCATATTGTACATGAATAATACAAAGATAATTTAAGGAAATGATGTAAGAAAAATGTGGACATGCAATCAATAAAATTGCAGTGAAATGCACTCAAAGTGACACATTTCAGTTTTTTTTTTGTTTGTTTTTTTTTTTATTGTACATAGAGTGGTGTATTAGCAATAAACCTTTGCTATTCTTCACAGCACAGATTCAACCAACTGTAGACAATGCTGATATGTTTCTGCTATTTTATTGTTATCAGAAACACGCCATTAAACCAAACACTCCAATGCTGCAATCTACATTATTACTTCATTTTATTACCTTTTTATTACAGTTCTTGCAACACACTACTATAGTGGTCTGACTTATTAGGGTTTGTTTTAGGTGTTAAACCTCTGTAATTAATGCATACTAACTCATTTAACATGGAGATTCCATATAAACCTTATTTGTTTGTACAGCCAGTGATTACAATATAAAAATGCAATCAATCAACCAACCAACCAACCAATCAATCAATCAATCAAACAATCAATCAACACACCAACCAAGAAAACCAAGAAAATTATATAAATCTATCAATCAATAAATCAATTAATTGTTGAATCAATCATTCAATCAACCAATCAATCAATGCAATTAACCAACCAACCTATCAATTAATCAACCAACCAACCAACCAATTGATGAGCCAATCGATCAATCAACCAACCAACCAATAAAATCAATGAACCAACCAACCAATGAAATCAATGAACCAACCATGAACCACAATGAATAAAACCAATGAGCAAATGAATCAATCAATCAACACACCGACCAAGAAAACCAATAAAATTGTATATTATAATCAAACCATCAAGATTCAATCAATTTTTGAATCAATTAATTATTCAATCAATCAATAAACAATCAATAAATCTACCAACCATCCAACCAATCATCGACTTACGCAATTAATAAATCAATAAAACAATTAAATCAATGCAATTAACCAATTAGCCTACCAATGAATCAACCAACCAACCAACCAACAAACCAATTGATGAGTCAATCAACCAATCAATCGATAAACCAACCAACCAACCAACCAATCAATTAAATCAATGAACTAACCAACTAATAAAATCAATGAACCAAATCAATCAATCAATCAATCAGTCAATCAGTCAATCAATCAATCAATCAGTCAAACAAGCAAGCAATCAATCAATCAACACACCAACCAAAAAAATCTAAGAAAATTATATTACCCAACCCATGAATTAATCAATCAATCAATTAATCAATCAATCAACCAATTACTCAATCAATCAATCGACGAACCAATAACCAATCAATTAACCAACCAATAAAATCAATGAACCAATCAATCAATCAATAAATCAATAAACTATTGCGTTATGCCTACATATACTCAATTTGAAACACTTGTGGTCTTTTTTAAATTCATGCAGAAAATACGTTTTTCGTGAATTGCCAAAAGTACAGTAATTGTGGACGTTCTGGGCTATTTTGTGTTTTATTTATCTTCATAGCTACTTCTTGTTTATCACTGCTCATTCAATTTAAAGCAAAACTGGCATTTTCGACATTAATTATTGAAACCTTAGCTCTCTTAATTATTCAGTTTCAGCTGAAAATACATCACCCTTAGATTTAACACATAGCCCTGCAGTGGATTTAACTTATATAATGGAGTATAACTGGGTCAGAAAATAAAACAGTTCTGTAACACCTCACTGTGGCTTAAACACTGTTGACTTTGTGTGGACCACATCAAAAAAAAAAAAAAAAAAAGTTTTTTGCTCTGAAAAACTTTGGTATACAATTCATACAACACCATTTTATGTGTTTTTAACTTTTCATTTTTTTTTTTAATGAGAGTGTTCTTGGAACAAACAAATGTAATCTACTGTACATTTGTAAATATAATGCCATTATCATCTCGTGTACAAAATGATTTCTTTCATAAAAGTGAACATTGCATGTTCTGTCCAAAAGCATGTATTGGCCTGGCATCCACAATATCGAGCAATATCAAAAGTATGACCGTAACCTAACATGTTTAAAATGAACTTGTTTTTTTCCAGGAAACTTACTTTTGAAGTAAAATAGTCCAACAAATTTTTATTATATGCATGTGCTACATTGTATGCACTTTTAGAATTTATAGTCTTGCTGATAACCCTTATCAAGTGGCTGTGTCCAGATACTTGTCCAATCAAATTACTTCTCTTAAACAAAAATATCTTTCCCCTATTACTAACTCCCAACTAGCAACAACAGCAAATACCAGCTCATAGCTGTGGTGTAAATTAAATATCATTGGTTAATTCGGGAAAAAAAGAGGGGAGCTTCTTATATAAAGATGAAAATGTTGTCAAAATGGCCTCTGTTTATTTATTTATTCATTCGTCCATTTTTTCATTCGTTAATTCGCTCATTTGTTCATTCATTTATTCATTTTCCTTCGGTCTAGTCTCTATTTCAGAGGTCGCCACAGTGGAATAAACCACCAACTAATCCCGCATATGTCAGCGGAAGTCCTTCCAGTTGCAACCCAGTACTGGGAAACACCCATACACATTCATTTACACACACTCATACACTACAGGTAATTTAGTTTATTCAATTCACTTATACCGCATCTCTTTGGACAGTGAGGGAAACCGGAGCATCCGGAAGAAACCCACAACTCACGCCAGCACGGAGAGAACATACAAACTCCAAACAGAAATGCCAATTGGCCCAGCAGGGACTCGAACCTGCAAACTTCTTGCTGTGAGGTGACAGTGCTAACCACTGAGCCACTGTGCCACCCCACCCCCATTCATATAGAACTGTAAAAAAAAATGACTAAAATGTGTTATGTTGACCAGTAGGTGGCATAAACATAAACTTGTGCACATTCAGTCCTGTAGTCTACCAATGTAATTTTGATTGCCAAATACTTTTGCTTATAGATTTAAACCCAAAACACATCTGCGCATGATGATAGCATCTGGCCAGGAGTTACAGAGAATTATCAAGAAATTGGTACAACTTGGATACAGTGTACGATGAAACAGTTGACATGTACAGTACTCAGCATAACTGAGTCTATTTCTCAGTGAATATAGGCATTTTGGCGCATTTAAACAAAGC
This sequence comes from Danio albolineatus, assembly GCA_903798035.1. Lineage (NCBI taxonomy): Eukaryota > Metazoa > Chordata > Actinopteri > Cypriniformes > Danionidae > Danio > Danio albolineatus. The sequence goes on along the minus strand of CAIGQQ010004613.1, from coordinate 1,633,234 downwards.
AGATTTAATAAACAGATACATTTATAAAAATAATATTCTAGTCACCAAACATTCATTCAATCATTCATTTTCTTTTCGGCTTATTCCCTTTATTAATCCGGGGTTGCCACAACGGAATGAATTGCCAACTCATCCAGCATTTGTTTTACGCTGCGGATGCCCTTCCAGCTGCAACCCATCTCTGGGAAAGTCACCAAACATATTTAGAAATAAAATATGTTTGGTGTATTATATAATATAGTAAAGATAATACAATTATATCCAAGCAAAATATTTAGAAAAATCTACAAAATTTCAACGAATTTTTTTTCTATTTTTTGCTTTTCTTGATTTATTCTTTTTTTTTTTTTGTATTTAATATTTTTCTACAACACATACATTTGGGTGTACTAGTTTTTTTTAACTGTTATAGTAAGTTATTTTGTTAGATAAGCTCCAGATATGGCTTCAGTATTGACTAATCTAATGTATGCACAAATATAACATCGTATAGCTTCCTACTAAAAATATGAATGAAAAGATAGGTTTGTGAGGGGTGTACTCATATATCCTGAGCACTGTATTACAAATTGGCTATGATTGAATTAAAACAATGAAACAAACAGTCAGTATTATCTGATTTTGTTTTGATTGTAAAACAATTATGATTTCATTGTTTTGATTGTTCAATGATGTCTTTGAATCCCTAAAATAACTTTTGTATTTTCTTTTCTCCATACAATTTATGGATTCTTATGTTTGGCTGTTTTGTGGACCCAATGTGGTAAACCCTATTTACCATACATCATTATGTAAATTTGAAAACTGCAATAAAAAGCTAAATAATAAAAAAGAAAAACAATATCATGCAAACACCCCATGGATCCACATAAAGGCAAGAAAAATCTTTATTTGTGTTTTCAAGCAGGTAAGTTTCCTCATCAAACAGGCATGAATGGAATCCATACCCATCCTTTCAATCTATCTCCAGTAATGGTGTTTTGTGATGGCGGAAGCATTGACACTATGAGTTTAGGGTCATAATCAGAAATCCCGGAGTGACAATTCCAGCCCCCCGACTGTTAGAGAGCCATCTACTACATAACACAATAAGCACCCAAACAAACAAACCCAGTCGGAGGTCACAGCAGAGACCTGGCCACCAGCTGTGAGCCTAATGGCCAAATTAAAACTAAACCAAGAGACTGAAATGCCACATGATAAGGCGGAGAGGAACCGCTTTGTGCACAGTTTGATCCAATTACGGGCCGGGCCAAGAATGTCAGATTCCTGCGAGCTCATATGCTAACGTCCGAGTAACAGCAGGTGAAGAAAAGTTTGAGCGTTCAAAAGTTTTGGATAGGTTTAGAATGATTGTTTAGCGGCGAGTCACAAGTCGGGGGTTTGTTTTAATGAACATAATAGACACATTTCATAACAGGCTACCAGCTAAATTCCATATTTAAGGTGCTGTTTACATTAGTATGTTTTTTTTTTTAACTCAATTCAGTTTATCGTTGTTTTTATAGCACTTTTACAATGTGGATTGTGACAAAGCATTTGTACTTGCCATCTATTGCTGGTGTACATGTACATATGAGAGACTTGATGAAAAAGAAGTTGCAAGCAACTGTTAATGCACTAAATATCAGAGATGAATTGCAAGGAAGTGTAAAGATAAGAGTGTGAAGTGATCACTGCAGCCAATAACAATCACTAATAAGACAAAAACTACAACCAACCCAGGTTTATTCTGAAAACGTATCCTTATATACATTTCTGCAGAACGTCAAATATGTCCAAGGAGGCATGTTTTTTTTTTTGCAGTTTTTGTTTTTGCAAATCCACCAGAGGGTTCTGTGTGCCTCTCACGCCTGCTGTTCTCCTGCCTGGTCTAAAATCCACCAGAGGCCGTGGTTGACTGACTGACTGTTGACTGAATGACTGACTGACTGACTGACTGACTGACTGACTGACTGATTGATTGACCCGCCCACCCACTTCCCTAAACCCAACCTAAACTTTTTGAAAAAGCAATCTAGAAAAAAGAAAAGCCCTCTGCTGATTTTTACCACATTTTCAGATTTTGCCACATTCTCACCCTGTTATTTACTTGTTTATTTTAGTTTTTGTCTTCTGTTTTTGTCTTACCTGCTTTCTGGAACTGTTCTTTGTGGTTTGACTTAAACCCCGTCGTCATGGTCAACTCCTCTCTGCGTCTCACAGTCGATTGGTCAGTCAGTCAGTCATTCAGTCAGTCGATAGCTGCCTCTGTTGAATTTACGCAAGAACTGCAGCCGTGAATGGCACTCGTGAGAGAAATTTGAGATCTGAAAAAGCGTACACAGCGACCTCTGGTGGATTCTGCAGAAAACACACACCTCCTGGGACGTATTTGGTGCTCTCCAGAAATGTATATAGCAGTACATTTTCAGAATAAACCTGAGTTATAATAATTATATATATATATATAAATGTTGATTTGAATAGTTTATTAATCATTTACTAACTCATTCTGAATTATCTTAAAAATTGCCAACTACTCTGAAATACAAATGGTAAATTTTGTAAATTGTAAATAATGCAATACTTAATCTAGTTATGAAAAAAAAAAGTGTAAATATGAAAGTACAATTATTTAACGCATTGTAAATGTGCATATAAGTCAGGAATACAGCATTTGAAGCTGTATTTATAAACTGCTAACTAATGTATTATAATTTAGTACTAATGTTTAACAAATGATGAATTAACTATTTAATAATGCTTAATAAATACTTCATAGTGGGTAATTATTATAGTGTTACCAAAAAAAAATTGCCTGTTTTTTCTCCCTACAATTAAAGTTAACATGCTAACACAGTCTTTACTGATGCTCATCACAAATTAATCTGTTAGGACCTCAGAATATGATGTTAATAGTAATATGGCATCATGATTATTGATTATCATCTTTTCACCCTCACATATTGGTCTAGCAATATCAAAAGTATGACCTTAACCTGGTACATGCTAACCAAAAGGCATTTCTAAAATAGGTTTCCAGGTAAAATGGAGAAATTCTGAATTTTGAGAAGCACTGATTTAACCACAAAAAAACTGACCTTTTAAGCAATCATATATTTTAGTTGCTAATCTGCGAGACTGACACGACTATGATTATTGTTGCGTCACACTCTAGGCATCTCTGGGTCTTTCGCTAAGTGCTCGTCACATCGGAGTGTTTGGGCAAGTCCAGAAGAGATATCTCTACTGACAGGCTGCCAGCTAGATTTCACCATGACTTACCTGACTGCTGAAACACTGGCTGGTGCTCTAGAGTGCCGTGGCTGAGTTAGCATGTGATGGCTTCAATTATTCACATAAAGATAGGAAATTAACTGAAGCCTCAGGTGCTCTTTAGGGTTTTGAAGGGCCTTGATGTGTGTTCGATTTTTGTTAATTGGATGAAGATGGATTGCTAGCAAGATTTCAAGGGGCATTATGCATGTTACATAGCATGCGTTTGAGGATCACAGGTGTTAAACTTTAGTCACGTTTCCTAAGGCAAGAATCACTATTATTGTTGTGAATACTCTATCTATCTATCTATCTATCTATCTATCTATCTATCTATCTATCT
>CAIGQQ010004613.1:1618770-1629202 GCA_903798035.1 Danio albolineatus | reverse complement strand
ATAGGCAAAATGGGTATGTAATATGCAATGGCTGTGAATCACTATATGTATACAAAAGGCACAAGACCAGCACCTCAAATATGAAACATCATGTGTGTGCTAAATCGAAAGGCCGGTCAGAAGAAAGTCAGACAAGCACTTTAAGTTCCTACATTCGACAGGACTGCAAAAAATAGCACTGGAAGTTAAGTCGTCTCGTGGATGCATGTGTGGACCTGTGCTGCCTTGATATACAGTACACCCCTTCCATGTTGTCTCTGGCAAGGGATGCACAGATTAGCTCACTAAATCTACTGTTGATAACAAACTATTCATGCTGACTTATCATCATGCTTAAAACAAAGAATTTGAATTATTAAAGTAATGATTGGGTGCGGATTTATAAATCAGATAAAATTATATGTGCAGGCAGGTGGCAGGTGGATGAATAGTATAAAACCGCTGATTCGGGTGACATTTCAGCTGATCCGCGCATCTCTACTATCTATCCTTCTACAAATCATTTTGGTTAGCAGTTTGTTAGTATTTTGCAGTCATTTTCAGGAGTTTCATTTCAAATTGAGTTGTTTCTAGAGCGGGATTTCTAATTAATTCAATGTACAGTATGTATGAATACTGTATTTGCATGCTAGTTGGTTTTAATCCCTTCATAATTCTTCATGCATTCATTCATGCATCAAGTGTAATTCTCTTTATACAAACATTAGCTTTTTTATGTAGTTGCCAAAACATAATTTTTTATAATTCATTTTTTTTGCTTGTTTTGTTTTAAATGATCAAATCTAATAATTATATTTATGTTTTAGCATAATTTTATTAAGAAAGATGATTATTACAATTTATTTTCTTTCTCATTGAGTCAACCTTTTTACGCAGTTTTTTTTTTCTTTCATTATAGGAAAAATCCATTGATTCTATTGATTCACAGACAGACAAGCTCAACAGACATATCACAATTAGGTTTAAATTCCCACCTAAAAGTAATTTATAGTAAATACTATAATGTTTTGAGCTATGCTATAGTAAAGTGTGTTATACATTTTAAAGAATGTACAACTATTGATAATGAATGCTGCAACATACTGTAGCATTAGCTATACTCAACTGATAAACTGTAATAAGTATGCTTTAGTTTTTGCTAAAGTAAACTGTAGTGAGTTGTAATATAATACAAATAGTTGTAGAAAAATTTAGTATTGGGTAATTTGTTTATATCACTATAGTTGTTGTAGTAACGTAGCAGCTATATACATACCACCACATATTTATTCCACAATACAGTACTCAACAATGGTGTGTCTCAAAAACACTATAATATCTACTATACATTACTTTACTATTTTTCTTCATGTGGGTTTAGGGGAAATAATTGAAAAAAAAATGAAAAAAAAAAAAAAGTATGGTACAATCATGCTGTGAGCTCAGGAAAATTAACTATGTGATGTAACCTTCGACCAATAGTACTCATCAATCTGCTGAAGCCGGTTTACTGTGTATATACAGTATGCACTGTATGAGGATTAAAGCTTATCACGTTATATTCGTTCAGTCCATTGCTGACGCAACTGACTGCCACAATCTTGGATTGGTCTTAAAATGTCACCCTTTCCCAAGACTAGCCAACTGAACTCTCAAAATCCACATCTGCTGATGTTCAGGGGTGTTTGCTTAGTCTAGAGTGCAGTGTAAATAAAAATATGACTCTTCAGATAATCAGGTTGTGTATTTGTACACAACACACACGTTCACCTTTCACCTTCAGATTAAAGACAACATCTGAATGGCTCCCAGCTTCATGTCCATCCACAAAAGACAACATTGTTTGACTTCAAAAACAGAGCAGATTTTCTTGCATGTGGTGGGACCAACTGTCGAATACAACTTTTAGATGAACTAAAACCACAGATTAACGAAAAAACATTTTATTAATTCTTTTATTTATTAATTAATTAATTATTTATTCATTCAGTTCATGCAATACTTTTTTAAAGACACAATATCTCCTTTTCTTTTAATTAAAATATCCAAAAAAACACTAGAACAGTGTCACCTACATGTATTACATTTATTTAAGATGGCTGACCAGGTTCATTAAACTATATGCCTACAGAGATGTTGAAGTTAGACCACCTCTGACATAATTCAATGATGTAATTCTCTGTTAAAAGTTATCAAAACTTGCTGATCATCTGATCATGTTCTTAAAGACACAAACACATATTATAACAGATCATCATTCATTCATTTTTTCTTCGGCTTATACCTTTATTTATTGTCATCACAGTGGAATGAACTGCCAACTTATCCAGCATATGTTTTACACATCAAATTCCCTTCCAGCCGCAATCCAGCACTGGGAAACACCCATACACTCTTGCATTCACACCAGGGCCAATTTAGCTTATTCAATTCACCTACAGTGCATGTGTTTGAACTGTGAGGGAAACAGAAACACACACGAACATGGACAGAACAAACAAACTCCACACAGAAACACCAACTGACCAAACTCAAACTGTGGGACTTTCGTGTTGTAAGGTGACAATGTTTACCACTGAGCCATTGTAGCCATTTTAGATTTAGTTCTGTTCTAGAAGCAAATAAAATAAATAAATAAATAACCTTAAGATTATTTCACACACTTAATAGACCTGTATAATATATTCTACTGGGTTAAAACAGGCTACAACTATATTTTTTGCTGACTCGTGTACTTACAATGATCCAATTCAGAGAAATAACCAATTTTAACTATAGTGACACGGACCGTTTCCTGTATGTTCATGCTGATGACATCACACACCCTCAATTTCGAGTTGGGTTTTACAGAAAAGCGACAATACTTTAATATGTGACCTGATCCAGCAAAATGAGTCACGGTGACCCAAATTTTTAAAAATGGTATCTATTGAAAGCGGATACTCTATGCTTTAAAATGATATCCTATTCAAATCCATACCTTGAAGGGTTTTTCAAGATATGCCTATTTGAAATATGGTTGTCTGCCCTCTATTTCCAATTGAAAATCCTTCATCCTGATATCCCTCAAAATTCATTGCATTTAAAGGGATCAACTATTTATTTTGCTGCTTAATTTGTACATTTGTAGAAACAAATGCTATTAAACCAGGCTGGAGCTCAAATTATGTTAAAGTAATTATCTGAAACATCACAATTATTTTTTGGGGGGTACAACTTAATCGTTTTATGTTCAATCCACTTAAATGTGTTAAGTTAACTTAATCGGTTTGTGTTGGGACAACATAAATTAACTGAGTTCATAGGCTGGAGCTCAAATTATTTTTCATTGTTTATCTGAAACATCACAATTCTTGATATTTTTTGTGGGGACAAATTAATCGTTTTATGTTCAATCCACTTAAATGTGTTAACAATTGGTTTGTGTAAATAGGCAAAATAATGTATTTAGTAGTACACAATTCATACAATCTACAGTGTTTATTTTTTTACATCAGAGAATCCCCAGTATACACTCTAAAAAAGGATTTTTTCTGCTTGTTCAAACTACTTATTAAAATGAGCTAAATCAACGCAGTTCTTGCGTTTTTTTGAGGGAGGACAACATAATTGTTTTATGTTCAACCACATAAATGTGCACAAACAATTCACTTAACTTAATCAATTCGAGTTGAGACAACATACCGAGATTGTGTGAAACTCAGCATTTTTACAGTGTGTATGGAATGAATGAATGAATGAATGAATGAATGAATGACAACTGTAGCTCATGAGTATTAAATAGATGATCTAAAATACGACCAACAGTACTCACATATCTGCTTAGAGTCATGCAATCCTAAAAAGTCACTGCATCCCAAAACAAAACACACATTTGCAGAAGTTTAGTGGTGATTGTTTAGTCTGGAGTGCAGTGTAAATAAAAACATGACCCTTCAGATCATCATGTTGTGTATTTGTACACAACACGCGCATTCACTTTTCACCTTCAGATCAAAGACAACATACGAATGGCTCCCAGCTTCATGTCCGTCCACAAAAAGACAACATCGTTTGACTTTAAAAACAGAGCAGATTTTTCTCGCCTGTAGTGGGACAAACTCTCTGGTCATGGCAGCACTACGTTCAATTGTTTTCATAGGTCTGTTTCAAAGAGCACAATAAAGCCGCAAAGTGCGATGCTTTCCCTGACGAGTGCCTTTCAAATTGTTCCATCAGTGCTGTGAAATGCAGGGGCAATTGCTCGACCCGGTAAAGCTGCGCTCCACGCACTTATCAGCAAATGGCAAACAGCGCGAGCCGAGAGATGCTATCATAACCCTGTGGATACCTGGAAAACGCACTGCACTGTGTGACACGATTTCCATTTGCAGCGCCGCATTGAATGGATTAACTGGAGGGAGGAGTGAAGATGTAAATATGGAATTATCGCGGATAACATTTTCCTAAACAAACAACAAAAAGCTTGTTTAACGACATGGATTTATTTATTTATTTTTATTATTAACATTTGCTTTTTCTATTACAAGATTTCAGGTAAAGTACATTCTATATTATATTGCGGTCAATTATTTCAAAACGGAAGTGTTAGGTCCTACGTTGGATCTAGTTGTTTGATTCTTTTTTGTGATTTGCAGAGCCTGCATGGATCCTGCATGGTTTGTGGGTGGGTCATCTCACCTGAGATCCATTATGTGGTGCCTATAAAGAGTTCAGCATTTGACGTTAGAGGAGAACTTGATTAGCGGGACCTTCCTACCTGTCGTTTTGATTATTTACTTTGTTTTGGATCATGACCACTGACTTCCATTGCTTTAAATATCCTCTGTTAATTATGTCTTTTTCCTAATGAATCCTTCATTATTTACCGGTTGTAACTTTTGCTGTATTTTTTATAATAAAATTTCCCTACAAGTAAATAACTTCTGCGGTCGCTTATTTTAAAACTTAATACTTTTTCCCCATTAAAGAAGAAAATATTAATACACTATTGCTATTCTGAACAGGGTTACTATTATTATATATTTAAAAAAAATAAATAAATAAAAACTTTATTAGAAAGACATTAATAGAAATGTATACGTTTTTCCGCTGAATCTAATCAGAAATATATTTTAATATTTCATTTTAACATTTATTAGCTTAATTTGTAAATATGGAATCATCAAGGATAACATTTTTCTAAACAGAGAAATATAATTATTTTTATAACAAAATTTCGGGTACAAGCAAATTACTTCTGCAGTCACTTACTTAAAAGCTTAATATGTTTGATACATGGCCGTTTTTCCCCTGTTAAAGATTAGTACATTACTGCTAATCTGAACAGGGTTATTGTTATACAACAAGAACAAAAAAAATATTAATTGAAATGTAAAGGTTTATTGCTGAATTTAATCATTAAAATCATATTTATATTTCATTATAACATTTATTTGCTTTATTTGAGAATAACATTTTCCTAAGTAAATAAATAAATAAATAAAACTTGTTTAAAGACAAGGCAGATTTATTATTGTTGCTTTGCTATTACTGTATTTTCCTTTTTTATTACAAAATTGCAGGTAAAATACATTTTACATTTTACTTCTGCAGCCACTTATTTCAAAACGTAATACTTTTGATCCAAGGCTTCTTTTCCCATTAAAAAAGAAAATAGTATGCATTAATGCTATTCTGAACAAGGTTATGATACAACAACAGTCACATCAAAAACAAAAACAAAAAACTTATATTAATTAAAATGTATTTTTTTTCTGAATCTAATCTTTAAAACCATATTTATATTTAATTCTAACATTTCTTAGCTGTATTTGTAAATATGTACACTGTAAAAATTGGCCGTGATTTCAAAAAACTGTAAAAATGTTACAGTAAAAATGCGTAACCTGGTTAACAGTATGTTTCCTTAATATATATATATATGGCGAATAACTGTAAATTGACTTTTCCAGAATTCCCTGCATGGCACATAATTTTTTATGCCTTCTGTTGACAGTACTAAGGATCTTTTTAGTTGTTTCCCTATCAGTTACATAAGTTAGCGATCTGTGTCACATTTAATGTTGATAAACAATGTTTATTTCATGACTTTAATTTTATGCGTGTTACCATACTGGTGTTTAGTAGCTCTGTGAATGACACCGAGCACCTTCTGTACACTGATACACTTATCTGCTTGTGGGAAAAGTTGTTTGTGATTAGCATCGGTTTATTATGTAACTTCCTCATCACCACCTGCTAATGGCTGTGTTAATGTTTATATCTCAGCAACAAAAGATGTGATGTGTAGATGTTGGTAGTTCAAAATACAGACATATAAACTCTCTAAATATTGAGATACGGTTGTTTACTGTAAAAATTAGAAATTACTTTCATGGTTTGTACTGCATTTTTAACGGTGGAATACTGGCAACCACCACTGAACTTAAAACAAAAATTGCTATGGTATCCAGATGGAGTTTTTCTATCAATTTTCTGTCAATAGCTTTATATATTAATTTTCATATTATTTATTTTCCTAATACAATATTCATTTAATTATTATTAGATTTGTTTATGTAATTGATTTTGTTGAGGCGAAACAGTGACTTAGTGGTTAGCACTGTTGCCTCACAGCAAACTTACAAGTCCTGACTGGGCCAGTTGGCATTTTTGTGTGGAGTTTGGATGTTCTCATGGGTTTCCTCCGGTTGCTCCTGTTTCCCCCACAGTCCAAAGACATGCGCTATAGGTGAATTGGATCAACTAAATTGGCCTAAGCGTATGAGTGTGCGCGTGTGTGTGTGTGTGTGTGTGTGTGTGTGTGTGTGTGTGTGTGTGTGTGTGTGTGTGTGTGTAAATGTGTGTGTATGGGTGTTTCCCAGTAGTGGGTTGTGGCTGGAAAGGCATCCAATCCGTAAAACATATGCCGGAATACCTGGCGGTTCATTCTGCTGTGGCGAACTCTGATAAATAGGGGACTAACCCAAAGGAAAATGAATTAATTATGTTGTTGATTTAAGCGTAACTAAATGACTTTTAAAAACTCAGTATAGCTGTTTTAGTTATTGTAATTAAAGACTATAAAAATGATAGTGATGACTAAAAAAAAAATACAGTGAGATTAAAATTATAAACCATTTGGGTAACACTTTATTTCGATGGTGCATTTGATTATTAATAGACTGTCTACTTAATATCTGTTGATACAGACATTCAACAGACATTTAACTGACTATAAGAAATTTTGCAAGTACATGTCCACTTACACTAACCCTACCCCTAACCCCAACCCTAACCCCAACCTAACAGCATACCTGTCAACCCTCTCGTTTTTCCCGGGATTCTCCCGTATTTTACAGTTCTATCCCGCTATCATCCCGTAAATGTATTTTCCCGTATTTCTCCTGTATTTTCAGTCATTCTCCGACGGGTGTCAATAAACATTAAAGAGTCGATCCTCCCATTACGCAACCCATACCGCCGAACCACTAGGGGCCGCCCTTGCTCTTAAATCTGTTGGAATCTGTCTGTGCTTTCGGTTTATTTAGGCATGAAACACTCTGAAATAAGTATAAAAACGGCGGGATTCCCTTTTTTTTTTCATTACAGGTGCCGTCGCTCCTCCTATACAATTCTCAAAACAGTCATAAAGTGGTGCGTGACTTTCAGCTGACGCGTCTGTAGTGATAAACAGATTCTGTTTCCCAAACGGATTCTGTACACTTGATTAGAGGCATAGTGAAAGTGGATACTGGGTTTTTTGTTTGTGTTTGAACAGACATATAGACATAATTAACAATAATAACATCTAAAGATGTCGATCTTGATGAGTTTTTTTTCAAACACAAATATTTTTTTCCTAAATGAGCATAAAACTTTAGGTAAGAAATCAAATGCTTTCATTATAACTATATATGTAAACTTCTTTTATTTATAACAGTGACGCCGTCTTTATTCATAATGTGTAAGTTATACAGTGAGGAAAAGATGAATAAGATTTGATAACTTGATCCTATTTCTTTATAACAGCTCATTTTAATAAGCTAAACTGTTTGCTAATGTACACTATTAAATTTTCTTTTGTAAATAATAATGTAAAAAAATATTACTGACTGTTTAACTGTTTATTTACTTTGAAACGGCTCCAGAAGGACATATTTAATAAGGTTTTTTTTTTCTTTTTTTTTTGTGGGGTGGGGGGGTTGTGATCCCTTATTTTCACATCACAATGTTGACAGGTATGCCTAACAGTCTACTTAAAATCTAATGATAATTAGTTGCAATGTAACTTAAATTCAACAAACGGACCATCAAAATAAAGTGTGACCACTTTGGGTTTGCGGGACCATTGGGTTTGCGAAATATCCCAAAACTTTAATTTCAACTTATTTCAACTTTATTGAAACACTATGAGTATGTGTGCTATGTCGTTGTAGCATTTTTAGCATTGATGTTCTACACAAAGTGTTGTTCTAAACTCAAACAACAGCTTTGTGTGGTAAAAAAGCTATTATTTTATTGCTCACAAATGTCATTCACACCAAAGTTAAAAATATATAATAATAATAATGATAACAATATCAATAAATAAATCTGAATATATGTGACTAACTTTGAAATCAACAACACTTTCAGACACTTTAGAATGTACAAATTAAGGGGCAAATCACACCTAAGGTGCTATTACGTTCCAAAAATGCACGGCACACCGTCACTGTCTTTTTTGTAAAGCGTGGTTTGCTTTTTATGTTGTTAGGAAACGACTTAATCTGCTGCCTATTGTGCGTGAGTGTTGCTGTTGATATTGGTATTATTTTAATATTTAATAATATTGTGAAATTCAAGACTTGAAGTCAAACAGCACCAGATAACACAAAACAGCAACCATAAGTCTCTCCTCCGTCTTCGGAGACAAAAACCCAGCTTTCATTTTATTGGAGGATGAAAAAGAGGCAACTGACGTAACATGTTTTTTTCTTTCAGAGTTTGCTTTTTTCTACTGTGAGCGCCCAGCAAAGCAGGGGGAAAAGTGCGAGACTCAACAAGTGGTTAAAACATGAAGCACAGAGTGCGCATAAGCAGCATCCACAGTAAATCAGTAAATTAGTAAATCATTCAAAAAAGGCACCTTTCAACGCAATAAGTGCATTCGATGTGATCAGCCCCTTAGTCAGACTTTTTCTTTATGGCTAAATAATCCCTTTTCCCCAACAACAACTGAGTCAAAGAAAGTCTAAAACCTCCCAGGCTTTTCCTCTAGAGAAGATCCATCTCTCTTTCACCCCTTCCATCCACAGGCCTCTTTATACCATTAGTTCATGTCTGTCTCAAAATATACCACCACAGGGCTTTTACTTATTAATCTGGCACTGAGACGGAGCCTGTGGCAGGGCGGGCTGCAAAAGAGGTCCAAGCTGGGTCACAATCCCCCGTCAGGATCAGATTCAGGAACAAATGATGAACAAAATGAGTTCGATGTGAGGCCTTTTGGACTCTGATGTGCTCCATTCTCTATCAAACGTGACACAGTTTTGCAGACACCGGGGAGATGAGGGGCTATTATTAGAGCTACGCTTCTGCCTTCCATCCATTCAGCCTGACATCAGTCTGAACACCGCAAAAGAAAGTTGCTTGTGCAATCAAAAACAAGGGTTGTAGGCAGCTGCGAGATAGTAGATTTGATTTAAGAATGTGAAACAATGTGTGTACATCAGTCACATTCTGTCATTATTCATTCTTTTTTTTTGTTTTGCCTTCAAAACAAAGAAGTGTCATTTATCGTTTTTTGAGGGATTTACTGTTGTTTTTTTAAATTATTGTTGTTATTTATATCTTACTTTAGAGTTATTTCTGTCCTGCATTTTTGTTGTTAACTATAGCTAATGAAAAAAAAATTGACCAACAATTGCCAACATAGGGGCGGTCTTGCCTCACAGCAAGAAGGTCGCTGGTTCGAGCCACTGGATCAGTTGGCATTTCTGTGTGGAGTTTGCATGTTCTCCCCGTGGTTGCGTGGGTTTCCTCCGGGTGCTCCGGTTTCCCCCACAGTCCAAAGACATGTGGCACAGGTGAATTGAGCTGGCTAAATTGTCCGTATAGTGTATGAGTGTGAATGTGTGTGTGTGGATGTTTCCCAGGGATGGGTTGCGGCTGGAAGGGCATCCGCTGCGTAAAAAAAATATGCTGGATAAGTTGGCGGTTGATTCCGCTGTGACGACCCCGGATTAATAATGGGACTAAGCCAACAAGAAAATGTTCGAATTAATGAATTGCCAACATAGTGTTTATTCATTTCTTCCTTCATTCATTCCTTCCTTCCTAAATCATCCCTTCCTTCCTCCTTCATTCTCTCCTTTATTCCTTCCTTCCTTTCCTCCTTCCTTCATCGGCTGCATTCCAGTCCACTTTTAGACACACACTCACAAACTTCCTTCCTTCTTTAATCCTCCCTTCCTTGCTTAATCTTTCC
>CAIGQQ010004613.1:1603746-1618760 GCA_903798035.1 Danio albolineatus | reverse complement strand
CAAACTTCCTTCCTTCTTTAATCCTCCCTTCCTTGCTTAATCTTTCCTACCTTCCTTCCTTCATGTCTTCCTCCATCCCTTAATCGTCCATTCCTTCCTCCCTCCCTCCATCATCCCTTCCTCCCCTCCTTAATCCTTCCTTCCCCTTCTTCCTCCTTCCTTCCGTTAAAATTCCTGGTTCCTTCCTTCCATCCTTCCTCCCTTCATCATTCCTTCCTCGGCTGCATTCCAGTCCATTTTTAGACACACACTGGCAAACCTCCCTTCTTTAATCCTCCTTTCCTTCCTTCCTGCCTTCCTTCCTTCCTTCCTTCCTTCCTTCCTCCCTCTGTTCATTCCTCCCTCCCTTCATCCTTCCTTCCTTCCCTCCTTCCTTCATCGGCTGTATTCCTGTCCACTTTTAGACATACACACACACTTCCCCTTCTTTCTTTTTAATCCTTTTTTCCTTCCTTAATCCTTCCCTTCTTTCTTCCTTCCTTCTTTTCTTCCTACCTTCCTTCTTCGGCTGCATTCCAGTTCACTTTTAGACACATACTCGCAAACTTCCTTCCTTCCTTAATCATCCCTTCCTTGCTTAATCTTCCCTACCTTCTTCCCTTCATTCCTTCCTCCCTCCTTTCATCGTCCATTCCCTCCCCCCTCCCTTCATCGTCCCTTCCTACCCTCTTTAATCCTTCCTTCCCCTTCTTCCTCCTTCCTTCCATTAAAATTCCTGCTTCCTTCCTTCCTTCCTCCCTCCCTTGTCAAAAAAGCTCAACAAAGGCTGTACTTTCTTCGTCAGCTGAGGAAGTTCAATCTCCCAAAGGAGCTTCTGAAACAGTTCTACACCTCCATCACTGAATCAGCCATCTGCACTTCAACAACTGTCCTGTTTAGCTCAGCTACCAAATCTGACCTTCGAAGACTACGTTGAATAGTTCGGACTGCTGAGCGAATCATTGGTACAACCCTCCTTACTTTCCAAGAACTGTACTTATCCAGAGCAAGCAGAAGGGCTGCCAAAATCACTCTGGACCCCTCACACCCAGCACATTGCCTCTTTGAACTGTTACCTTCTGGTCGACGCTACAGAGCACTGCGCACCAAAACAGCTCGACACAGAAACAGTTTCTTCCCTCAGGCAATCCATCTCATGAACACTTTATGATAATAATTGTGGAACCAACATCACTACTTGCCAACAACATACTTTACATGCCAATTTGCACATAACAAATACACGTGTTACACACATACACTTATTTAATAACACACCTTACATGCCAATTTGCACATAATAGCTGCACATATAACGTTGTATATAGTAACACACCTGTACATACACTTGTCCATCTGTATATTTGCATTTAACACTTACTTCTATTTTTTAAATATATTTATTATCTGTTTTTTGTCCTGTCTCTGTAATTCTGTTGCACTGTAGAAGCTCTGTCACGAAAACAAATTCCTCATATGTGTGAACACACCTGGCAATAAAGCTCTTTCTGATTCTGATTCTGATTCTGATTCTGATTCATCCTTCCTTCCTTGGCTGATTTCCAGTCCATTTTTTAGACACACACTGGCAAACCTCCCTTCTTTAATCCTCCCTCCCTTCCTTTCTTTCTTCCTTCCCTCCTTCTTCAGTTCATTCCTCCCTCCCTTCATCCTTCCTTCCTTCCTTCATCGACTGCATTCCATTCCACTTTTAGACACACACTCACGCACTTCCCTTCTTCCTTCTTTAATCCTTCTTTCCTTCTTTCTTTTCTTCCTTCCTTAATCCTTCCCTTCTTTCTTTGTTCCTTCTTTTCTTCCAACCTTCCTTCTTTGGCTGCATCCTTAATCCTTCCCTCCTTTCTTTGTTTATTATTCCCTTTCTTCCTTCTTTCCTTCCTTCCTCACTTCGTCCTTCCTTCTTTGACTGCATTTCAGTCCATTTTTAGACACACACTGGCAAACCATCCTTCTTTAATCCTCCCTTCCTCCCTTCCTTCCTTCCTTCTTTCCTTATTTCCTCCCTTCCTTCCTTTCTCTGTTCATTACTCCCTCCCTCCCTTCATCCTTCCTTCCTTCATCCAATTTTTTCTTCTTTCACTTTTAGACATACACACGCAAACTTCCCTACAACCTTCTTTAATTTTCGCTTCCTTCCTTAAACGTTCCTTAGTTTCTTCCTTGCTTGCTTCTTTACTTCCATAATCCTTCTTTCCTTCCCTTCTTTTTTGCTTCTTTAATCCTAACTTTGTTCCTTCCGTCCTAAAATTTAAAGACTTCCCAAGATCTCCCTCTAAAAATTGTACAAAAAAATAATTTTTATATGAAATGTGTTCAATAATAATAATAATAATAATAATAATAATAATAATAATCATCGTCATCATCATCATCATCTTTGCATTTTCACTGCATATTTAATCAAACAGATGCACCTTATTATAAGACACCTCCCTCTGAATGCTAGAACAGTAAAAAATGCTATTGTAATTAAATATGTTAAGAATAAGACTAAGCACTCCATCATATCATCAATACAGAGCCATTGTACTCTCTACACAACACTGAGTGACCATTAGCATAAAATCAATACATCTTACCAGCAATAGTGGCTCTTTTTGGCAGGATGGTAATAGCGCCGACGGCCGCGTCCTCGAGCCCTTGAATAGGGCTGTTCTTCGCTCCCCAACTGTCTGAGCCAATCCACAGAAAATGGCCCACTTTATTGGCAGTTTTAGTGGCATTGAGGATCCCCCTGTGAACATTAACACACACAACACTAGCTATAATTCCATCCACTTACTTTTATGAACATTTTGGGATATTGCATAAAAAAAAATCTGAGTGCAAACATATTGACTGAGTAGCGTTAGATATATACATGTTTAATCCAATAAAAATATATGCATGTATATGCATACACAATTCCATGATGAGCATCAAAAAAGTCATGTGATGTTTTCTCAACTGAAGTTGGAATTGGATTACTAGACAACCTTGGATAACCAGACAAACTTTCACGCAGGTGTTTGAACAATTATTAAAACAACATTTAAAAGCATTCATTTATTCATTGTCCTTCAGGTTAGTCTTTATTTCAGAAGTCACCACAGCAGAATGAATTGCCAACTATTCCGGCTTATGTTTTACACAGCGGACCATAACCCAGTACTGGGAAACACCCATACACACTCATAAATTATGACCAATTTAGTTTATTCATTTCACCTACAGCACTTCAGACTTTTGGGGAAACCAGAGCATTTCTGTGTAGTGTTTGCATGTTTTTCCATTGTTCTTGTTGGTTTCCTCTGAGTGCTCTGGTTTCCCTCACAATCGAAAGACATGAGCTATTGGTGAACTGAATAAATTAAATTGTTCCTAGTGTATGAGTGTGTGTCTGAATAAGTGTTCCCCGCTGCATAAAACATATGCTGGAAAAGTTGGTGATTCATTCCGCTGTGATGGCCTTTGAAATCGAGACTAAGCTAAAGGAAAATGAATGAATTGATGAATGAATGGGGATGAAAATATACAGGGGGGCTAATGATTCAGGTGGGCGAATAATTCTGACTTTGACTGTATCTGTGAAATACAAACATTAATTTCTATGTCATATATGTTATTTGCATAAATTGCCATATACCACATTTCTATATAGATTCGACATCAGTACAGGGAAATAAACTGAATTATTAATAAGGTCTTGTAAACATGGACCACTCGCATTGCTAGGTCATTGGTTTACATGTAAACCAGGACAATATATTATTTCAATAATCAGATTTTTGTGAAACAACAGCATATTAGAGTGCATGTAAACGTGCTGATTAAGGCCCTACAGCAACAGTAACATTCTCATTGAGTATGAATTACCAAATAGCAATAGGCTGATGGATGACATGTTGATGCTATTAGTCGATACCCTCTAGAGATTAGCTTATCTGCCAAAACAAGATATAAATCGGATCCTTGAGTTTAATAAGTAATAGCTTTCAGGCCAGTGGAGTATTGACTTGTTGCCATCGGGAGCTTCTTTTCAGGAGCTCAAAAGGGAGCAATTAATTGTTTGAAAACTGAATGTATTGTAGCCCTGTTTCTCTTCTAGGGGCTGTCAGCTAGCTTACCGAATATCTTCGTCGTTTGCGAAAATAATGACCGCGCGGGCATAAGGCGTCTCCAGGAGCTGTCGGATGATCTTGTCAAAATCTCCCTGTTTGTGGTCATGAGGGATCTTCAGCGACTGAGCGATGCAGATTCCACCTGCAGAGAGAGAGATAGAGAGAGAGAAAGAAAATCAACACAAATAGAAATTCCAATTCAAATCTGGCTCAAAGTTTCCCAGTGTCATATAGTAGTGAAGCTTGGGGTCCTGTTTGATAAAAGGGATATAAATCCATAGAAACCCTACATGCAGATTTCAGTATAGGAACATATTAAGGCTAAAGAGGAACACACCTAGCAATGCATGCAGGGCAGAAAGAGACCAGAATCTTTTACTGTGTGTTCACGCCGAAGCCGGGGAGAGCATCAAAGTTTGCTCTGGCGACAACACGGTCTGCTTTTACAGCTCAGCCAGCAGGAGAGTCAAAATTCGCTACATTATTCTCGTATTTAAAGGGGCCATTACAGCATATCAGCAAATCATTTACTCTACCTTTATGCATAAAATATGCTTTCTAGCATGAAATGTTGAGTAATTTTTATCAAATTCATTTAACTATGGAAGATCAAGTTATTGCGTGTGGTGTGGCTTTGCTCCACTTATCCAATATGTCTGAAACATTCTGAAATATATACATTTAAGCTATGCAACATCACAGAATGTATGTACAGTTTTGTGGTAACCAAAATGTAACCATTTATTTTTGTCTATCAGAACTTTACTTTAATTCCCTCAGTAACACCATTTTTAATTCATTTTTTTTTCTTTTTTTTACCAAAATTTACTAAATTATAAACTAATGAATTTTCCACTGCAACATGACTTTATATTCTATGCATTATCTCTGTTAAGTGACTTATGTCTAAGCAAAGTCAAGGCACAATCATACTCTTTTTTTGGAAAAATAAGTGTAATCTAGAGGCCTTTGGCTTTCTGATTCCAAATGATGAACTAGCAGTCAAGTTATTATTTGTCGTTCCTATAACTTGGATAGACGACAAGACTTTTGTCAGGTAGTGTATGGTTAACCCATTTGTGCCCAAATTTTTAAAAATGGTTTCATGCATATATCCTTGTTAACAGTGTCCTATTTGAACATGTTTTGCATTTATTTTCTCCATGTTTTAAATTTTGTTTTAGTTTTTTCAAGAAAATCACATTTGAATATTTGGCAACTATTGTTGCCGGTGGGCATATCTGTTGTAAACACCATTCAATGTAAAATTGAATAGAAGGTGAACATTTTGCATTTTGCAGTGCATATTCATATAGTTCCATAATTTTGAAATACACACTAGTTTCCCCAACAGGCTATTGTGTATCAAAAAGATAAATGAAAAAAAAAATATTGATTATAATTATTTAATATTTGTATTAATTGTCTTTAACATTAGGTTAAATTTGGGTTTCGGTGACCTGATACTTTGTGTGTGGACAAACTGCCAAACCACATAGAAAAAGCAGCAATTTAGACAATACCCGTGTGTGTGTGGACAGCAGGGCTTAAGGTTGTGACTGAAGTCAGTTTTGTGTTTTCACACAATGCTTCAGTGATTCTGCATTTCAACAGCAGCAGTTCATAATTCTTTGTTATTTTAAATCTTTGTGGGAGAGGGACGAGTAGGAGAATAATTTAACTCTATTTGCTATTTGCTATTTGCCAACTGGCAACTATAGCTGCCACTTGAACATTTGACAAACTATACACAAAACTATAGATCACTTGAAAGGTTTGTATTGTTTGGATGAATCTAGAGACCTTAATGATTATAATGATATATATATATATATACACATAGCTATGTTTGCATCCAGCTAGGGCGCCACGGTGGCCTAGTGGTTAGCACATTCGCCTCACAGCAAGAAGGTCGCTGGTTCGATCCCCGGCTGGGCCAGTTGGCATTTCTGTGTGGAGTTTGCATGTTCTCCCCGTGGTTGCGTGGGTTTCCTCCGGGTGCTCCGGTTTCCCCCACAGTCCAAAGACATGCGGTACAGGTGAATTGGGTAGGCTAAATTGTCCGTAATGTATGTGTGTGAATGACAATGTATGGATGTGTTTCCCAGAGATGGGTTGCGGCTGGAAGGGCATCCGCTGCGTAAAACAAATGCTGGATAAGTTTGCGATTCATTCCGCTGTGGCGACCCCGGATTAATAAAGGGACTAAGCCGAAAAGAAAATGAATGAATTAATGAATGCATCCAGCTATTTTTATTTCTTTATTATTTTGGATATGCGCATAAAAAAGTAGGATAAAAGTAGTATAACATTTTTTTCAATAAGACAAGATGCGCATAAACTGCAATGGAAACACTTTTACCGCATAAATTCCAGTATGTGCATTAAAAAAAGGTCATGTGACTTTGTTATAAGAGATCATGTGATCATAAAAATGTGTGTGAATGGACAAACCAGCAGGCTGAGCACATCGTAAAACATCTGAAATGTTGTTTTGATCATTCTAAAACACCTTACCGTTTAAGTAGTTGTGTTATTATATTATTAATGACCTCCAGAATCAAGAGCATCTGTGCTCCGCGTCTGAAAGCTTCAAACGCCACCGCGCATTCACTGCGTGTCAGGATTGGCTTCTGAGGCACAAGTCATTTATTAAATGAAAATTGGCACAGCTTCTCCTACTGCAGCAAATAACGTTTTTACTGTTGATATTTGGTTAATCAGACTTTGTTCGCTTTGACTCGTTGGATGGAAACGTTGCTTTATTCGCACGTCTTTTATGCAATAATCAAGTTTTGCGCATAAAGTTCATTCGCAGTTTTGGACGGAAACACAGCTATTGAGAAGTTAAACATGGATAGCGTAGAAAAGTACAACAGAAAGGAAAATGACAACTATGAACTTTGACAACTATAGTTGTCGTTGGGCTTGAATGGGTTAAAAATTTACACACATTGTTTAAAACTACAAAAAAAAAAAAAAAACTAGACCACCTAAAATAATCTATAATCAGATATATGTTTGTACAGTATATGTTCATTTCCACGTTATTATTTTTATTATTTTTTTAACTAATGAACTAACATTCCCCCCGAATGATGTATCTAAAAATAAAAGATCTATCAAATTGGGTCCAAATCTATCCATGACCGCAGACCAGGGCAAATTTCGTCTCTGCAAATTTGCGATGAAAATCACAGAGGAAAGGTCTTATATGGCACTGCTAAAGAAAAGTGTTAGGATATGTCAAAATCCATCAGCTCTTCTACAGGTTGTGAAGCGGATATGAAATGGGAAATGTCACTCTCTCATACTAACCCATTTTCGGGACATTTGCCCACTGGATATAAGAATATTTGACGTGATAGACAGAATCACTCTGCTTAGCAACAACAAAATCCAAAGCTTTTTGGCAGCTATGTAAGCGGATGTGAAATACGGCTTCCTCTTTATATATATATAGTTTGCAGGTTGATGACGACTCCAAATCTCTCTGGTTATTTATTAGATGGCCAACATCAGTATCTGAGTCTGTGCCCGATGCCCTGGAGTGGCGCTTTTATGAGCGTGGCATCGGAAGATTGGAAATGTGATAAAAAGAGACAGAAAAACTATGTAAACTCATGGCAGTCGCTTCAATACACTGGCTTTTGTGGAAAGAGAGGCACCAAAATTGGCATCAGTCCACATGAAAGTCCCACAGACAGGCTTTTCTGTTCCCATTCATTGCACAGTGTACTTTGTCATGGGACTTTTTTCCCCATTATCTGGAGCATTCATTGGGGAAACTCACACTGTTTTGCCTTTTCAGAGACGGATGAATCCCATGGAGCAGAGTGAACGTTAGATAAAGGCTTGTTTATTTCAGTTTAGATGCAAAAATGCTAATGTGGTCTAGATTGGTCATTCAAAAGATGATTCTTTAAAATGATTCAAACTGGCCAACTTGTGAGTACATCAATCACTTTGACCAAGTCGTTAAAAGAAGCAGCTCATTTGAGTCATTTGATTCAATCTGATTTGTGAGTACATGACTCTTTTTTACCTGAACTGCTTAAAAAGAAATTCATATGAATCATTTATTCAGAAAAAAAAAATCGCTCACATTTTATTTTGACGGTGCGTTGGTTGAATTTAAGTTACATTGCATCTACATGCCAACTACATCTCATTAGATTATAAGTAGACTGTTCGGTTAGGTTTGGAGTTAGGGGTGGTGTTAGTTGACGTGTACGTGCAAAGTTTTTTTATAGTCAGTTAAATGTCTGTTGAAGGACTGTTAAATGTCAGTATCAACAGATATTAAGCAGACAGTCTACTAATACTCAAATGAACCATCAAAATAAAGTGTTACCAAAAAATCCCACAGATAGAATTTTTTTTATATCACAAAGAGAATAAATCATCACACAAAAATCACGTAAAATAAGAAAATGAAGTTTAAGTGAAATATTTACTTAAATGATTCAATCTAACTTGGAGTACATGACTCTTTTTCAACTGAACTGCTTAAAAAGAAATTCATATGAGACATTTATTCACAAAAATTCAACAGGTTGGCTTTTCTGTTCACATTCATTTCGGTATACTTACAATATTTATTCTGGTGAAATGGTGAAAAGGAATAAAGATGTCTACTGATTCTGCTGAGTGATTCAAATCGACCATCTTTTGAGTGCATGAATCACGTTGGCCAAATCGTTAAAAGAAGCAGCTCATTTGAGTCATTTGTTTCTGAATCAGATTATTTTATATCACAAAGAAAATAAATCCTAAAAAAATTAATAAATAAAAATCATGAAAAAGAAGAAAAATATGTTTATTGTAAGTGACTGATTCACTTGAATGATTAAAACTGACTCATAAGTACATGACTCTTTTTTCACCTGAACCGATCAAAAATAAATAAATAAATCATATGAATCATTTATTCAGAAAAACTCCACAGATTGGATTTCCTGTTCCCATTCATTGCGGCATACTCACAATATTTATCCTGGTGAAATGGTGAAAAGGAATGAAGATGTCTACTGATTCTGCTGAGTGATTCAAATCGGCCATCTTTTGAGTGAATGAATCACTTTGGCCAAATCGTTAAAAGAAGCAGCTCGTTTGAGTCAATTGTTTCTTAATCAGATCATTTTATATCACAAAGAAAATAAATCATGAAATCAAAATCATGAAACAAAAAAAAAATTAAGTTTAAGTGACTGATTCACTAAAGTTATTCAAACTGACTCATGAGTGCATGACTCTTTTTCATCTAAACCGCTTAAAAAGAAATAATACCACATACAGACTTTTCTTTTCCCATTTACTGCATGGTATATTTACAATATTAAGTGATGCTTTTAAAGACGCTTGCTGATTCTACTGAGTGATTCAAATCAGGCAACTTTTGAGTACATGAATCACTTTGACCAGATCGCTAAAAGAAACATCTCATTTGAGTCATTTGTTTCTGAATCAGACTATTGTATTTAAAATTCAGACAATATCAACATTATATTCCAAACAACGTTTGATATATAACGAAATATATCAACATTATATTTCCAAATAACGACATTTACAGATAATTTAAATCAATCACATGCTTGCTTTCAATTAAAATTGTTTTTTTAAAGCTACTTAAAATATATAGATGTTTCTAAATCATAATAATTCATTTATTTGTTGTCCGTCAATCAGTTTGAGTAAATCCAGTGAGTGATTCGTTAGAATGATATAAACTTAGTAATTCATGAGTACAGTAAGCAGTTTGAACAAATCATTCAAATAATCTCATACTATTAATGATTCAGATGTTCTGGAAATTATGAAAAATAATAATTAAAATGAAATGACTGATTCACTAAAATGATTCAAATTAACTTGACTCTTTTTCACCTGAAATGATCAAAGGAAGCAGCTCATAAGAGTCATTAGTTCATAAAAAAATATATATATATATATATATATATATATATATATATATATATAGATTCTGAATCACAAGATTTGATTGAACACATGATTCTTTTTCACATGAGCTGATTCCACAGGCTTACACGATTCAAGATATTAAAATAACTCACAATATGTCAATCTTTTTCACATGAACTGCTTAAAAAGGAAACTTTGAATCATGTATTCAGAAAAATTCAACAGACAGGCTTTTCTGTTCCCATTCACTGCACAGTGTACTTTGCCATGTGACTTTTTCCCATTTTCTGGAGCATTCATTGGGGAAACTCACACTTAGTGAGACGAATTAATCTCATGGAGCAGAGTGAATGTTAGATAAAGGCTTGTTTATTTCAGATCAGATGCAAAAATGCTAATAGGGTCTAGATTGGTCATTCACAAGTCACACAGTTCACCCTTGGACTGCAAATCTTTGGGAAAATTGTGAAAAATAAAGACACCTACTGATTCATTTGAATGATTCCAGTTGGCTTACCTTTCAGTACATGAATCACTTTGGCCAAATTGTAAAAGCAGCAGCTTATTTAAGTCATTTGAGTAAAGGTTTCTCGTCAGAAAGATTGAAACTGACCAACTCACAAGTACATGATTCTTTTTCAACTTAAATGACTATTAAATATAATCAATATACCTGAACTGATTAAATGAAGCAGCTCATATGAGTCATTTGATTAAGAATCTTAAGTCATGAAACATAACTGACTTGAGGATACAGGACTCTTGTTCAATCACATATTCAACGTATATTCATTAGAATGACTCAACTGAATCACTTGTTTATGAATCGAGCCTGAAAATCCTAAAAAAGAACAACACACTGATTCAACAACTCATCAGAATGATTCAAAATGGCCAACTCACAAGTACATGACTCTTTTCAACTTAACTGATTATTGAAAAAAAAATTACTAATATACCTGAACTGATTAAATGACGCAGCTCATATGATTCATTTGATTATGAATCCTACTTCATGAAACAGAATATGACAGATTTAGTTACTGATCTGTTAGAATGGCTCAAATATATTCAATCACTCTTTTTCAATCACATATTCAGTGATTAATTACAATGACTCGCCTGAAACAATTCAACTGAATCATTTGTTTATGAATCAAACCTGAAAATCATGAAAAATGAACAACAACACACTGAGTCAACAACTCATCAGAATGATTCAAACTAACCAACACGTCTATGATTCTTTTTTAACTTAACTAATTATTAAACAAAATACTCAATATACCTAAACTGATTAAACGAATCAGCCCATATGAGTCATTTGATTATGAATCATTCATTCATGTTCTTGTTGGCTTAATCCCTTTATTAATCTGGGGTCGCCACAGCGGAATGAACTGCCAACTTATTCAGCATACGTTTTACACAGCCGATGCTCTTCCAGCTGCAACCCATCATTGGGCAACATCCATACACACTTATTCACACACATACACTACAGACAATTTAGCTTAACCAATTCAACTGTAGTGCATGTCTGTGGACTGTGGGGGAAACCGGAGCACCCGGAGGAAACCCACACGAACACAGGGAGAACATACAAACTCCACACAGAAATGCCAACTGACCCAGCTGAGGCTCGAACCAGTGATCTTCTTACTGTGAGGTGATTATGCTACCCACTGTGCCACAGTGACACCATCATAAATGATACTTTATGAAAAATAATATGACAGATTCAGTGATTGATCTATTAGAGTGATTCAAACAAATTCACTTGATGCATGGTATTTTCAATCACACACTCAGTGATTCATTCATAATGACTGCGTTAGATTGACTTGAAGATAAATTACTCTTTTTCAATCCCATAGTCAACGGTTTACTTATTAGAACGACACAACTGAATCATTTGTTTGTGAATCAAAGCTGAAAATCACAAAAAGGAATAACAACACATTAATTCAACAGCTCATCAGAAAGACTCAAACTGACCAACTCACAAGTCCCACACCACAAGACATCAACATGACATCAACCCAATTACATTAGGGTACAACGTCAATCTGATGTCAGAACTCAACGTCAGGCCAACATCAGGCCAACAGACGTTGTATTTTGGTTACTTTCTAAAAACAACTAAATATCAACGTCTAATGATGTTACAGCTTGATGTTATGCGGATGTTACCACTATGATGTCTATCAGACGTGGGATTTTGGCTGCCACACCAAACGAATAAATGGTTTAAGATGTTGGCTTGACGTTGGATCTTGGTCACTTTCCAACACAACCTAAAATCAACCAAACATCAACGTCATTTGATTGTCACGATCACCAGCGATCTACAGCCAGAGAAACACACACACACAAACACTTTCCTTGAACTACAGATTTGCTTGTTAAAGGACTACATTTCCAGTCATGCAGCACACACACACTCTGCTCCATATTACGATTGATTGCACACATACCACCGGAGGACTGTCAAAGACTGATTACACACACTACATAAGCAGCACATACACAGACAGTTGTTGCTTAGTATTGTTTCCTGTAAAGTGACTCCACTACGCGTTTCCTTTGTTCTTGTTTTTTCCGCGTTTCGACCCTAGTCTTGCATCTGTTTATCCTTGCCTGCCTTTTTGACCTTACTGTTTGCCTGTTCTTCGATTCTGAAGAACATCTATGATTTTGATTATCTGTTTGCCCCGTTGAACACTGCTGTACTGATTTTACAATTAAATCTGCGATTGGATCCTCACCACCATTGTCAGTGTCACCATCGCGTCACATTGATGTCGGTATTGGACTTCAAAATAACATTGTCATCTAAATCTAACCTAATTTTAATAACGTCTTATGATGTTGTGTGTCTGCTGGGCCATGATTCCTTTTTAGCGAATCAATTTCACACAACCAAAAACGTACACACTCGTGTCAATTCCTGCTGTTCTGCACCATCAGACTAAACTACTAGACTTTGAAAAGGAAGTCCAAAAAGAAAACGAGCACCTTTTTCCGGCCTTTCGAGTTGAGTTAATGCCGTTTAATTGATCTGTCAACTAATGTTAACTGACCAATTAGTATCTTCAGAAGCATGTCAGCGAGTGGCGAGACTCTGGGTAAATTGACATGGACAGGCCCTGCAGACACCAATTATAATTAAATCCCTCTTAGCCATGGCTTTCAATCCCAGCATGCCTTGGAAAACACACAATGTGGGCTGACAATGTATGCGGATCATGACGGTATTTCTCCCCCATACAGCGCGCGCCGTGAAATCTCTCAAATGTAATCCAGCCATTGTTTTCGACTCTTTGTGTTTTTGTTTGTGGGACCCTTTCAACACTGGTGTTCTTTTGAGTCGGGATATTGCGAAGTGTGTTTGTTGTTTTTGACCGTTGTATATCTGCGGCACTAATTTCGCACCTGAAATACCCTTTTGGGCAGTTTCGCAGAGGGAGAAATTGCAGCGACGTCAATGCTAATGCTGTTAAAGCTTGAAACCAAACACCTTTGTTGTTGTTTGTGGAGAGAGAGGCTCTAATCTGAAGGCATTTTCTGCAGTGTGTGCAAACCTGTGACTCTGCCATCTCAAAATGATTTTCTGTGCATGTGTTGAAGAGGAAAACTGTGGAATTGTGGGAAATGCATTCTGAGATGCAAAACTGCAGCATTTGTGAAACAGATGAAAAATTGCATTATGATACGATACGGTACAATACAATAGAATACAATATAATATAATATAATATAATATAATATAATATAATGCATTACGAAGAATGTGGCTTTACTGATGACTGTTTTTTTAATTATAACATTCATTCACCTACAACATTCATTCATTCACTCATTTTTTATACTGCTTATGGCTATTGATACAATTATAATTATTAGAATAAATATTATTATTAAATCAATGTGAAAAGAAAAAGAACATGGCTTAAATGTGTTTAGTATTATTCATAATAGCCTGATAATAATAATAATAATAATAATAATAATATTAAGATGATTAGGAATAAGAATAAAAATAATATATTTTATAAAGTATATTATATTAATATACTGTACAATCTCTAAAGCCCCTTGTTGTTACTGTTATTATATTATATTATATATATTATATTATATTATATTATATTATATAATTATTAAAAATAAGTACTATTAATAAGACAAAAGAATAAGATTGTGGTTTAAAGGGCCTTGAAACACCAAAACACATTTTTTGAGCTGTTGACAGTCATATATGTGTCCCGCGTTGCTATAAACACTATTAGGACACATATAATTGACTAAAAAGTGAAAATTGGTGCGATGAGATCCTTGCGTATATTCCAGCGTGGAGAGTGGACGTCTGTCCCGGCCAGAACGTTCTGACGTCTCTAAGTGTTCGGCATTAATTAATGAGATAGACTTGGTTCAAACCTACCAGAGCGCTCTATTGTGTAAGCGGCGCAGCTTCATTAATATTCATGATCGCTTCGAAGATTGTACCTTACAGCAGTTGCGGAAGATGCATCAAGCGCGAGTGATTTACATGCTAAGTCAATGCAAAGGTGCAAATAGGCATCCTGCAACGCGATACGCGCGAATAGCGCCGCGCGTTTGACGCGCTTAACGCCGCAATTCACACAAATCGCTTCAGTTTGAAAATGAAATGAAAATGAGCTTCAGCGGATGTTCGCGCTATGTTAACCAATCAGGAGCTTGCTCTTGTGGGTGTGATTATGACGTAGCGCCTGTTGTTGGTGTCCTGAGGGAAAACTGGGCTCGGCTCAGTCAGAAGCACCGCTGAAAGCTTCCATCATCCAGGTACAGTTTCTGGAGGAGTTTTTGAGCTCACAGAGCTCCGTGCACCTCTGAAATAATCTAGTGGACTCAGATACAGCTCCAAACGAATCAACGCTGTTTTTCAGCCTTCATAAAGCACATAAACACAGTTATTCTCTCTATAAAACACCTGTTAGCCATTTA
>CAIGQQ010004613.1:1580363-1598746 GCA_903798035.1 Danio albolineatus | reverse complement strand
TATTATTATTATTATTATTATTATTATTATTATTATTATTATTATTAATAGAAATGTATATGGGGTGGAGTTTTGATTTGATTTGATTTAAATTTTATTTTTACTACATTTAATAATTATTTCTCTTGTTTCTCAATGCACCCAATACTGTGTTACTTTCAATAGCAAACTTAAACAATCTTCATATTATCTGTAATGTTTTGTGGAAGAAACAACAAAGTCTCTCAGGTTTGTCTCACAACTTGAGGGCGAGTAAATGTTCCCTTGGGCTGAACTTCCCTCTTAATCTTCTTCCACTGGATCATGCTCAAGTGTTTGTGTAATGAATCTGCGAGGAACGAAATCCAGCATATAAGCGTTATATAGAGGGAGATGGACGACTGACGGGGGTTAATAAGCATATCTGTGCGATAGTAGTGAATTGACGGAGATTAAGCCCCAAAAATTAGAGTTAATCTGCTCTGTGAATGAAACTGGCGAGCGAGTCGACTGGATTTCACTTATACACATTGATCTCGCTCTAATCCCCCAAAAAAGCCCATTTCCCACTGATCGTATCACTGTGGCCGGGTCCGCACTGACATTTCTGTTATTTCAGGCTCGTGTTATGGTGCGTTTTGATCCAATTAATCTCAGAGATGACCGACATCTGCTCAGAAACTCTAGAAAAGTGCTTATATATTGGTACCGTGTAATATTTAAAGTTTAATTTTGCATGCATTAGACAGATAGTTCAGCCAAAAATGTTCTCATTTTCTCACTCTCGAGTGGCTTCAAACCTCACTCAATAAATAGCTTCTGCTGCTTGTTCAAACTACTTATTTAAAATGAGCTGAATCAGCATAATTCTTAAGGTTTTCTGGGGGAAAACTACAGCCCTGAGTTTGTCATTTGAGACAAATTAAGGAAATTGTGAAAGATTCCTTTCCTTTTCCTATCCTAGGCTAAAATCTGTGATCTTTGATAGTTGGTTCTGGAGCTTTGTTCTGGCAGAGTCAGAAGATTTCAGACACTTTCCTGCAGTGTGGCAACAGTTGCGATGAGCGTCAATCCAAGAACCAATTGGAGCACCGAATCTGATGTTGCAATACATGCGACAATTCAAATGACAGCGGGGAAATGTCAAAACTGTTTGTTTTTGGTTTTTTTCAGGTTTTATATATATATTCCACATATTAAATATTAAAGACGACACAATGCTGCATACACCGTATGTTTCTGTTCCTGTCGAATCCACACAGAAAACACATAAGCATACATAATGTTGGTCATGTCTGAGAATGTAAACAACAGGGATGAAATCAAAGTATATTAAATCTGGGAAACAGTAACTCTTGGACATGAAAACAACTGCCCAATATCTTGAGGAAAATAACAATAGCTTTGTCCCAAATGACACACTATACACTTTGCACTTATGCACTATGTAGTGTTGTCTCAAATGGAGCACTAATGGTTTTTAAACTAAGCAGAAGTTCACACCATTTCCCTGATGACGTCTGACAGTTGCCAAATTAGTGAAATAAATGACCAAAATACCAAATAATACCTGGCATGAGTATAACGGCATTCACCATCGGGAGGTGCTGTAGAAGAATTTTGCTTTCACAATCCAAAATAAATAAAGTTATCCAAGTTGTACGCACGATAGCTCCGCCCCTTCCGCTACGTGAGCAAAGCTGCGGTCGTTGAGTGTGTGAAGCGTTCATCATTACACACTCAATTTTTCCAGTTGAATAAGTGCATCATCCAGGTAATTAACGTGCACTTATTTTTTTTTTGAGTTTTCAGCGTGAACGCACTATTTACACTATTTATACTACAGAATGGCGTAGAATAGTGCATAAGTATGCAATTTGGGACGCACCTTGTTTTATAGTGTGTATTGCCAGAAAAGAGGCTAATTCATTTGAATTAAAAATATAAAAAAAACTTTATTTACAATTGCTAAAAGGAGACGTGACCCTAAAGCCCACCCCTAAAACACCCTTCAATGGGAAACGATCAAATTGTACTAAAATATTTACAAGCGATTTCAGCAAGATTGCTAGGAATCAACATTGCTAATACAACTCCATCAGGCCAGTGCCCTTTTTTGAAAGTCTGAGCATTTTGGTTTGTATGTTCCCAGAAGAGGTAGCACAGTGTCTCAGTGATTAGCACTCTCGCCTCACAGCAAGAAGGTCACTGGTTCAAGTTCCAAGTGGGCCAGTTGGCATTTCTGTGTGGAGTTTGCATGTTCTCCTCGTGTTTGCGTGGGTTTTCCCTGGGTGCACCGGTTTCCACCACAGTCCAAACGCATGCGCTATTGGTGAATTGGATAAACTAAATTGGCCGTAGTGTGCGTGAATGACGGCTGAAAGGGCAACAAGACATTTCCTGCTTGTTATCAAACTATTTCAGAACTGTAACAAGAGGCGATTCATTCATAATGTAATCCTAAATCAGCTATCATAACATTATTTATCAATATGTGGATATTTTTTGGGTTTCTCGGAAGCTACAGAAATTAAATGGGAGTACGTTGGGAGCATTGTTTTTGTTTACATCCCTTGAAATGGTCTATAAAAAATATGCTGGAATAGTTGGTGGTTCATTCCACTGTGGCTAACAATAATAGAGAAATAGAGACTAAGCCGAAGGAAAATTAATGAACTAATGTTCCCAGAAGAACAACAATAAATGCTTTTGAACATGTTTATAAAATGTTCTTACTGACAGATAATAACTCTCTTTGGAGTGAATTTTAATAATTTTGCAGTCTAGGAAGTTGGAAGTTTTAAACTTTTGACATGTATGATCACACTGGTGTGGTTAAAGCATTCAGTGTGTCACATTATCAGTTGTTAAATTCAAATCTGCATTCCCACAATAGCTTATGCTGAGAAAAAGACATTTACAGTCATAAATCACTTCAAAGAAATAACATTTGTTTTAGGTTTTATACATTTGAATACACATAAGTACTAGCAAAACATAACATTTATAGTTTGAAATATACACAGTGATGCCTTTGAATGCAGTAATAATAAGTATTCCTAAGCCTCATTTACACTACAAGCATCTCGCAGCGGCAAAGCGACAAGCGACTGTTCATTTCAACAGAGATTGGATGACTTCCGACGACTTTCGTCTACATGAGCGACAGCGACTGTTGGGCATATCGAGCGATGTGACAAAGTTGAGAATCCTTCAACTTCATGCAAACCAAGAGCAACTTTTTTGAGAGGCAGCCAATAGGAGCACCAGTAGAGCTCACGTGATTTTTTTTCTCAGCTCGCTCAGTGGCTGGTTGTATTCATGCTGTGTATACCTTCACAGACCTGTGTTTGAAGCAGGTTGCTACCAAGAGCAACAGGCAGCTACAAAGTCACTGCTAGTCTGAACGGGGTTTTAAACATAACCAATGTGCTTTATTCAGATACACACTGCGTAGGCTACTAGAACATTTACTTCATTCTTCTCCCAGTTAAATAGCCACTTACTTTCATGTATTTGAGGGGATGTTGTTGAATTGACATGTTGTAAATCCAGCAGCTTTGATTTTTCCTGCAGGGATGACTAAGATGGCATATCCAGCAACACTCATAGATCAAATAATAGCATTTAAGCTGTTTATATACATTTCAATACATGTTCTTACACATATTTGAGGGTGACATGGTGGCTCAGTGGTTAGCACTGTCGCCTCACAGCAAGAAGGTCACTGGTATGAGTCCCGGCTGGGTCCGTTGACATTTTTGTGTGAAGTTTGCATGTTCTATGGAGTTGGAGTGGGTTTCCTCTGTGGGCTTCCCCACAGTCCAAAAACATGCTCTATAGGTGAATTGAATAAACTAAATTGGCCTTAGTGTATGTGTGTGAATGAGTGTGTATGGATGTTTCCCAGTACTGGGTTGCAGCTGGAAGGGCATCCACTGTGTAAAACATATGCTGGATAAGTTGGCGGATCATTCCGCTATAGTCCCTGATGAATAAAGGGACTAATGCCGAGTTCAGACTCCATGATTTTAGCCCTGATTTTGACTCGCCGACAGGTTTTGAGAAATCACCGACAAATGACTGACATCACAGGCAAATCAGTGCTATCAAAGATGCGATCTGAGAGAATTGCCGATGAGTCGCCGACGCCCGGGAGATATTTGGCGTGCTAAATATCTGGAGCTGTCGGCGATTCAAATCATGCCGTGTGAAATGTGTTTTGACTGAAAATAACATGGGCGATCGCCTACAGCCAATGAGAGAGCAGCATTCACTAGTGTGGGTCTCTGCAGGCCAGCGGGAGGTAACTTGGGGGAGAAGTTAAAAGCGCTCATTTTCAATTTATTTGGACGCAAGAAATGGAGGGAAAATTTGTGTAAATTTGGTAGGAGCTCCTGAGTTTGTTTGACGTGTCATGTGAGCAATATCACAACCCAACCCAGTCAAAAAATTAATAAAAAAAGATGAGGAGAAATTGCTAATTCCCTTCAAAGCCAGATGAGCAAATATATGCATTTCTACCCTATTAAAGGCTTCTTTCTCGTTATGTAGTTAATAACAAAAAATATAATACGTGTTTTTGGGTGTGAGACGTAGTTTGGACAAAGTTGTCTGCGATTCTTCCTATTTTGAAGTCATGCAGTGTAAAACTCCCTGTCGCCGATTCATCTTGCAGTGTAAACAAAGCAGCGACAAAACGCTAGCCCAGATACAGTAGTCATGCAGTATGAAAACATCTGTGACATGACTACTATAAAAATCATGCAGTCTGAACTTGGCATAAGCCAAAGGAAAATTAATGAACACATGTTTGAAAATTTAAATATCAGATATTCCACAATATAACATAATATAAAGAGTGAGAGATTTTAAACGGGTGTGAAAGGGTTAAAGACACAATGTGACAACTTTAAATGACAAAAAGGTTGCAGCTTTAAAGTACTGTATCTTCAGCTATCTTCCGAGTCCTTGCAGAAAAAAGTTGTTAGATTTGAACAGGGCAAGTCCATGATCCATCAATAAAATGCTCAATGCCAGCCACATATATGCAAGGTGAGTCATAAAACAGTGTGAGGGATTTTGATCAGGACTCATTTTTGAAGATACCAGACATCTGTCTCATAAAAAACTCCAGTTATTACCCATCTTGGCCCTCTTCCATGCTGACAGCACTTCAAGGATGAACAGCAAAAAAAAAATCAGTATTATGAATGACAAAATATTGATCTAGGTAATCATTTTTAGGTTAATTCATGTCTATTCCACCAGGCCGGAGCGCAATGGCTTGAAATACGACTTCATTCCGGAGCTGCTAAATCTAAAAATTACACACGGACTGTCAGAACTTACAAGGTCAACCTTGAGGAACGGGCTCAACTCTGACAAGCTTGAATGATCCGGCCGCAGTTGCTAACTCGCCGCTTCAAGGTTGTAATTAAAACTGCAGGGCAACTCTATGAGCCACGCAGAAGCTCTCCATCATATGGCCTTACGAAAAAACTCAATACCCTGCTAGACGAGAATCCAATAAGATGCCCCTACTGTTTCTCATTTGTGTATATTGGTAAGATGGCGCAACCAATCAAGATATCACATCATCCTAGATGGCCTTGTGTAGCGTGTTGATTTGTGGTTTGGGAGGGGGGGATTAGTTTGCATGGGCCAGCAATTAATCTCTATTGAATATGCAACAAAGGCAAATCATTGCAAGGCTGCGGAGCAGGTAGGGTAAAATCTTTCAACATGCTCTTGTCTTAAAGAGGTGTCTTTATGCACTGTAGACACAAATTATCCTCTTCAAAACTTTTGTGAGAGCGTCTCTGACTTTCTTCAATAATACGCAGTCTAGACTTTCCATTCGCGGCGCTGACCTAGAAAACACACTGTGCCTCAACAAAGGCAATTTGTTACGACGTAGTCTGTGGACTTTGCAAACTACATATATTTATGCACTGTAACAGCGTCAGGCATGATCATCAGGGCAATCTATCTTCGTTTGAGGCACCTTGCATCAAGGTGCATGGGGCTGTTTTATAGAAATGCAGACGAGGCAAAGAAAAAAAGGCTATTCAATAAGACTATACTGTATATTGAGGGTCCGCTTTAGAAATGCTGTTCACTATAGATCACTTTGCAACTGCATGTCAGTAAGCAATAATTAAAAGTTTTTTCATTCATTCATTTTCCTTTGGCTTAGTCTCTATTTCAGAGGACGCCACAGTACTGGAAAACATCCATACACACTCATACACACAGACACAATATGGACAATTTGATTTATTCAGTTCATCTATACAGCAAACAGAGGAAGATCATGCAAACTCCTGGGAGAAATTCCAACTGCCCCATTCGGAACTTGAACCAACGACATTCGTGCTGTGAGGCGAGGTTTTTATTTATTTTTTTATTATTTACATGGCTCCAGGACAGACATTCCACTGATAGATACTGTCAAATCTGTTTAGCTAATGTTTTTAGTTGACTTTAATGTCCAACAATTTATTGAATTTGTCTGTAAATGTGTCTGTACTACTTATTTACTATACCTTTGTTATTCGGATAAAGTGATTTGGAATCAGTACATTCATCTAACTAAGCTTAAGAGTCAGAAAGTTGTTAAATCATAATTTTTGTCATCGTATTTTGAGGGCCTGTTTTAGAAATGCTGTTCACTAACAATCAAGTTGCAACTGCATGTCAGTTAGCATTAAGAGTTACATTTTTTTGTATGCTTTCCGAACAGACATTCCACTGACAGACAGTAGGTATGTTTCCATCCACCTATTTTTATTCGCATTTTGGATATGCGCATAAAAAAAGTTAATGGAAACGCCATGATGCGCATAAATTTTGAAAATGCGCATAAAAAGGTATTCGCATAACTGAGTAGGACAAACTTTTTATTCGATAAGAAAATATGCCAATAAACTACGATGGAAACACTTTTACCGCATAAATTCCAGTATGTGCATAAAAAAAAGTCATGTGATTTTGTTATAAGAGATCATGTGATTATAAAAATGTGTGTAAATGGACAAACCAGCAGGCTGAACACATCGTAAAACATCTGAAATGTTGTTTTGGTCATTCTAAAATGCTTTGCCGTTTAAGTAGTTGTGTTATTACAGTATATTATTAACCTCCAGAATCAAGAGCGTCTGTGCTCCTCGTCTGACACCTTCAAACGCCACTGCGCGTTCACTGCGAGTCAGGATTGGCACAAGTCATTTATTAAATAAAGAGAAGATTGACACAGCTTCTCCTACTGCAGCAAATTACGTTTTAACTGTTGATATTTGGCGCCAGTTAATCAGGAAGTGACGATTTTGTCCGCTTTGACTCGTTGGATGGAAACGCTGCTTTATTCGCACATCTTTTATGCGATAATCCAGTTTTAATGACAACATATTATAGATTTTTTTTTTCTGTACTCTGTACTATTTATTGTCTATTTGTCTATATATTTGTTTTCAGATGAACTGATTATTTATTTAATTAAGCTTCCCGGTCAGAATGTTGTTAAATCATCACAATAAAATAGGTTTATTAATTGATGCAGCTTTCCTGAACACGTTTTGGTTTTGAGGTCACCATTGTGCTGATTCATATTTAGCGCTTGTTTTTATCTATTGTATAACTCTCGCTCTGTCTCTCGACGTAAAAATCACAATAATCTTTACTTTCAGAGAAGAATATTAAATAGCTAGCTTCCAGAATATACATAATAGTCAATAGTTTTGCCAAATTAAAATATTCAGTAGCAGCCATTACTTTCTTAAGATGAGGCAAAGCAAAAAAAGATTATTCAGTAAGACTGTCAATATTTGAAGTGGATCAAAAACCTTCACCAATTTGCACCAAATTAAAGTATTCAGCAGCACTCTTTCTTTTCTTAATAAATAAATAGACAGACAGACAGACAGACAGACAGACAGACAGACAGACAGACAGACAAATAGTTTTACTCATCCTCTGTGTTTTTCTTTTTTTTTCTTTTACCACAAAAGCTTGATTTTTTTTTTTTTTTACTAATAGTCTATGACTGACATGTAGACATGTATTATTTAGCTAAAATCATCCAGAGCCCTTTAAAGCTGCTTTGGAACTGCAGTTTTTAAGTTCAGACCACTGAGCACCATAAAAGTCCACTATATGTTTCCTAAAAAAAATGTGTTTATCTTCGACTTAGTCCCTTATGTATCAGGGGTCACCACTACGAAATGAAGTGACAACTATATCAGCATATGTATTATACATCGGATGCCCTTCCAGCCACAACCGAGTGGAAAAACACCTATACACTCTCACATTCCCTCTTACCCAATTCCCCTATAGTGCATGTCTTTGGACTATGGGGGAAACCGGAGCACCCAGAAGAAACCTATGCAAATTCCACACAGAAATGCCAACAGGCCCAGCCGGGACTCGAACCAGTGACTTTCTTATTGTGAGGCGACAGTGCTAACCACTGAGCCACCGTGCCGCCATTAGACTTGAATTCTATGAGTATTTACCTATATGATTATTAAATTGTCTTTTACTTTGATAATTGCATGCATACTTGTGTCCTATATATGTACCTTTCACACCCCAGAATTTCCAAATCCACAGATGAATGATGAAACACTGACAAACCACCTATTTTGGTTCAGAAGTAGTTCATCATAGATGTGTCAGTTATACAAACATCAGCACTATTTTTTGCAGTCGCATTTAGAAAACAAAATCTGTTTTAATGCCCCAAAGCTCTGTACATGAACATATAAAACCTTTTCCATGTTTAATATAGAGCGGTTATTTTGGCTTTATTTGTGACATCATTTACATAATTCGAGTTTACATAATTCCTTTTTGAATCGGGTGCAAAAAAGAGGATGAAGAAAGAGGATGCAAATAAGCAATAGAAATAACTGTGGCGTTTGGCACGCAACACAACCAAGCAGCGATGCAAGCAATGCTCCTGTTATTCACCAGCGACTCTGAGTATCTTGGAAAGATTAACAGTGCAGAGGAGACCACTGAGAAAGATGACAAGGAAATGTCCAATTTGCAAACACAAATTTGATTTAGGCTGCTTTTTTATGTTGCTGGCAAACAGATGGATGTCTTTGCAATGGAAAATCTTTGTTTATCAT
This sequence comes from Danio albolineatus, assembly GCA_903798035.1. NCBI lineage: Eukaryota > Metazoa > Chordata > Actinopteri > Cypriniformes > Danionidae > Danio > Danio albolineatus. The sequence goes on along the minus strand of CAIGQQ010004613.1, from coordinate 1,589,630 downwards.
TCCCATTTCCAAAATCCCTGATATTTTCTAAATTCAGCAGGAGAAATGCGACACCCAATAATATCATGTCAATTCAACAGTCAGAACAAACAATAAACTGTACAATATACAACAAATGCAGCTCATTTTGCCTCTAGGAATGGCTGATAATACAATTGCACACCCCGTCACCCAATTTCGTCAAAATCTGAAGCGCTCGCTTATTTGAATGACAGGCATGTCGATGCATGAAGCTGCTATCTGGAATTGCGTACTTACTGTACAGTATATTGCATCTTTGATAAAGAAGCAGAAGTCTTACTTATCTCACTTGACAGGAAACTACATGTCATATTCAGGAAATCAAAGACAAGGGATAAGTATATAAATGTTAGGGATTTAATACACTAATAAAATGCTGGGTTCCACACAATCGAGTTGTGTTGGGGCAACATGAAGAAACTAATTTAACTTATTAGTTTTTTGCTAATTTAAGTGGATTAATCATGAAACAATTAAGTTGTCTGCAGAAAATAATAAAAATTGTGATGTTTCAGTTCATTTTAAAATAGAAATTTCAGCAAACATCCTTTTTTTAGTGAGTTCCATTCTAAAAAGTGTTATGTTTTGCATATGTATTACCAAATCAGCATCAGTGGATTATGTTTAGCACATTTTAAAATGAATATTAATTTCTCATTTGTTACATAATGATATTAAGAACTTTTACAACTGCTTTAATTAAAAAAAATATATATATGCTTATATTAATTCATTCATTCATTCATTTTCTTTTCGGCTTAGTCCCTTTATTAATCCGGGGTCGCCACAGCGGAATGAACCGCCAACTTATCCGGCATTTGTTTTACGCAGCGGATGCCCTTCCAGCCACAACCCATCTCTGGGAAACACATCCATACATTCTCATTCACACACATACACTATGGACAATTTAGCTTACCCAATTCACCTGTACCGCATGTCTTTGGACTGTGGGGGAAACCGGAGCACCCGGAGGAAACCCACGCAACCACGGGGAGAACATGCAAACTCCACACAGAAATGCCAACTGGCCCAGCCGGGGATCGAACCAGCGACCTTCTTGCTGTGAGGCGAACGTGCTAACCACTCGGCCACCGTGGCGCCCATATTAATTGTTTATTCTAGTTTATGGATATATTTAAAAGTCAACAATGTAATGCTGTTTTTTTTTATAATTTCACAAAAAAGTATTTGCAGATCACTGGAGAACTACAAATCTGCCACTTTAATGAACTACAGATCCCATTATATACTTCACTCACACACCTGTCCCAGATTCTCTCTGATTGCAAACACACAAATGAAACTGCTCAGGACTAATTAAACAGACTATAAACGTAGAACATAACATTGTTGCTGAGTCTTAGTTACTGTAAGTAAGCATTTCCTAGCATTTTACCATGTTTTGCCTTTTGTATTTTTGGACACTTGTTTGTTTTAGTCTTGTGTTGTTTTGCCGCCTGTCCTGACCATTCGCCTGTATTTCTGGATTACTCTTTTGAATTAGCCATGTTGTACCATTTGCTCCTGTTGACCCTGCATGTCTGACTATCTCTTTGCCTAAATAAAGCTGCACTCACCTCTGTTGACCCTGACCTATTATTATTATTATTATTATTATTATTGTTATTATTTCACAATAATTTAATGAAAAGTTAGTATAAAAGTGCAATGTGAAGATTATTTCATTAGATACATTTCCATGCACATTTCTGTGCCAATATACTACTGAAATGTAAATTAAATAAATAATAAAGACTTTGCTACTAAACTGAGTAATAAACATAACATAGAAAATACATTTTTAAGACTATATTGACTGTTTTATTTATATTTATTTGGTTAATGTTATTTCTTTCCCTTCATTCTTCATTTTATTACAAAATCATTGCTTGAATATTTGAAATTATTTAATAAACAATCATTTGAAGGTAGTTTTGCATATTATCTTGAAACTATATACAATATACTTGAATATAACTAATATATAGCATAAAATATCAATATTCAATATGTATTAGTAATTTTGTTAATATAATTGCATAATAACGAATAAGCATATTTGATATGGCATCAATATTAAAATGTAACAAACAATCCTAGAATACATTTGACCAGAAAATTATATTTCAGACCTTCTGCCTCGAAGTCTCATGTTTAAATCAATGCACTACTATTTGTGAAATTTACAATGCAAACTGTTCCTAAACAAATCATTTTTTACAAGATTTGCGAAATGCTCCACTTTTAATTGGTACGCCTTTATAATTAGCAATCTTTAACATTGTGCAGATAAAAATATCCCATTTGAATCCAAACTTATATTAATCAGTATTTCCGACTTGGCTCTCTCTCCTCCCTGTCCCCTGAGAAGCCAGAGTATTTGTTTAGCGGATGGCACAAGCAAGGCACATTAATATTTCACCTGCATTCCTGAAAATCCTCCAGCGACAGTTGTAAAACCCCCATCCGTGAGCAAGCTTTCTGTCGGCAAATCAGCACGGCTGGCTTTTGTGACAATCCTTCAATAAAAGCATGTTTATATCATCTGTCCAATTCCACCTTGTTTTCCTCATCTTAGTCATTCTAGGACACTCACACATCCTCCATCAGCAGCTTTTATTATTGGCGATTCTCCGTGTTGTTAAATGCCGCGGCCATCTCTCCACTTTCTAAAGCTTTCAATCTATTTCTCATTCTCCAAAATGTGTCTCGCTGAAGAGAAATCGGTGAGCATAATAACAATCATGTCTTTCTGAGAGCTCGCTTGTTACACGTCGCTTCTTTTTTTACCTAAATGAATTTCATTGACTAATTACCAGTGTCAACGTGGCCTCGCGTGTACGGAAAGATCAAAACCAGAGCCACGAGAAAGGAAAGGCTTTGTTGGTGGAGATGAAAGCCGAACTGTAGTCTAGTTATTAGTCTGTCATGCCAGGTTATGTTGTTTGCGCCCTTTTGGCTGACATGTTGGTTATTTGAGCCTTGAGTGGCGGAGGAAGGGGTTGGACGGAGCTGCAGATTGCGAGTCTGAAGACTCAATGAACAGACGTAGGCAGTGATTTGTGTCATTCTCCCACTGTGCGCCACTTCCTTCAGCTGAAGGTTTGTTTCTGAACCCCCTTCTGCCTCCGTCTTTGAATGATTGTAAGTACTAATCGCTCCCAACACAACTTGCTGCTTCTAACAGCCAATTATTTAAACTTAAAAATCGCCAGTTATTCACTTTTTGGTAATTTTTTTGTACTGCTTGTTCAAACTGTTTATTTAAAATAAGCGGACTCAACACAACTATTGATTTTTTTTGGGAACAACTTAATTGTTTTATATTCAATCCACTTAAATTTGTGGAAAAAAAAGTAAATTAACCTGATCGATTTGTATGAGATAACATCAAGGAATTGGGTGGGTTCCACACCATTGATTTGTCTTGTGACGAATTAAGGAATTAAGGAATTACCTTATTCATTTTTTTTATAAATGTAAGTGGATTGAACATAAAATAATTAAGTTGTCTCCAAAAACAATGCAAGAATTCTGTCGTTTCAGCTCATTTTAAATAAGCAAACAGCAATTCTCTTTTTTTTGGAGTGTACAGTCATGTAAAAAGATTAGGGGACCGTTTTGAATTCATTGGTTTTCTGATAAAATATCTTTATGATCCTTAGCAGGGCTTAAAATATGGCATGGTTTTCCACTACATTTATTTTTCCATGGTGGAGCGCCAAACCAAAATTAATTTCCGCCATGGCTACATTCTCATTCAAAACCTTCAGCTGTTGCTGTTTTTATTTTTTTAGCATGTTATACTCGCACAAAAATGCATAAAAGGTAAGTGAATTATAACAGTGAACTTTTCTGTAATTGTTGTGTGTTATTTGTTTAACCTTTTAAAGTTACATGCTAACTGACCGACAGGGCAGTGCGATGCGTGAGGCCAGCAAGCATGACGTAGCTTTCAGTTATGATTAACACAGTTTCAATAATTATACTTTATATATAGATAAAGGTCTGTAATTCTGCATACAATGACTATATCTTGCTGGAGTTTATGGCCGTTTCACTTTACTTCAGGACGCATCAATGCCATTCTGTAAGTCTATTAGAGACATTCATAAATATTCCTAGCAAATCTAATGAATGTTGGAGACATACTCGTTACATAAACGCACTAAATCGCACTTCAGTAGTGTTTATTTGAGAGCGCACAAGAAAATTTGTGCTTGAGCAGTGTATTTGAGGGCGTGCAGGAAGTTTTGTGCATAAACAAAGGAAATCAGCGCACAAGTAAATAGATTTGCCTGCTTGAATTATATGAATGCGATCTGGACTTGTAATACTCTGCTCATGACATTTGTCACTGAAATACGCCATACTGTAGGCAGTTGGAAGATCTGTGTAAAAGGCCTGCCACCACAGCTGGAAAAAAACTCTAGAGGAAACACTGTATGAATTAAAACCTAAGATAAACAACATTACGTGACATTTCACCATTTATTAATGAACAAATATAATGTGTAGATAGAAAAGCTCTGGGTCTACTTTTAGCATTACACACATTAGTAACTACTAATCACTTCAAACACGAATCGCTGCTTCACATGACCAATTATTTTTACAAAAAAAAAATAAAAAAATCACCAGTTATTCACTTTCTGGTGTCTACTACATGGCTAAAACTTGTGACAAACAACATCACATGAGATGTCATTATAGAAATATTAAGCAAAAGTTAAGCATCCACTTTTAGCACTTTATGCATCCACTTTTATCCACTTTTTTGATGATTAAAAGTCCTAATTTTCTGGATTTTGTATTGTTTTAGAACTTTTTTATGAGTTGTGTCTGGTCATTTACACAATAATGTCGCTTTTTTTGGACTCCAAAATGTAAAAATCTGAAAGCAGGTTACAAAGTGAAAACGAGAGTGAAAAATATGACATAACGCGTGTGCATTAGATATGCTTAGGGAGGTTTATATTAAATGCAAGCGCAAACAAACACATAACAATGGCGGAGTACATGGCAGTATTGATTTTGCTGAAGTCTTTGCTAACGATCCAAAAGCAATGAATGGATTTACTACACATTAGAACTAATAGTGGAGACACATTTTAGACACAGCAAATTATCCATACAGTACACATCAGAAACAAGCCACTGCATCCACATCATCACTTTCCTACAGGTACTTTTTTATTTACAAGGTGACAGTGCCTAAGACTGGCCCAACATCATTTTCATGAATGTGTAAACACTGATTGTTTTGATTACGTTTGCATTTTTGGCTACATCTTTGTCACGTAAATGTAGCCTCAGTCCCTAAGATCATTCTGGAGGAGTTTTGAAGTGTTTTACACAGCTCTCCCCACAGCATTACAGTCAGGATGAGCCCTGGACCTGGAATTTGAACTATTGAACACATTATTTATTTATTGACCCTTTTATTCTTTTTCAGCTTTGGCTCTGGGACAGTCACTGTGTTAACACACTCCTGAAGCACCAGACCAACATGCTTTTCAAACTTGTTATTGCTATATATTGTTGTTCATCTGAGGTGTTATTTGCCATTTTTATTGATCTGTGATTATTATTATTCATCCATTCATTTGATTTCTTTTCAGCTTAGTCCCTTTATTAATTTGGGGTCGACACAGCAGAATGAACCGCCAACTTATCCAGCATATGTTTTACGCAGCGGATTCCCTTCCAGCTGCAACCCATACATATATACATATATTAGGACTGTCCCAGAATTAATCGTGATTAATCACATCCAAAATAAAAGTTTGTTTTGACATAATATGTGTGTGTGTTATATATATTTATTATGTATATGTGATAAACACATTCATAGAAGCCAAAACTATATATAAAAAAGTTACATCAAAGTAGTTACATCATATTCAAATGTAAAATTTGTATCATACACATATACATTTTTTATATATCTAAATATAAACCAACATTTTATCAAGTATATGCATGTGTGTATTTATATATTCATAATAAAATATACACAGTACACACACAAATATTATGTTAAACTTTTATTTTGGATGTGATTAATCGCGATTAATTTTTTGACAGCCCTAACATATATACATATATATATATATACATTTCATAGGATGTCTTTCACATGACTGCATCTCTGTCAACATACAATATAGTAAATATCAAAAAAACTCCCAAATCTGAGAAAGTTTCTGAGAATCATTTGACAAAACTACCCAAACAAGAATGAAAGACCCAAAATTGTGCCTATGATAAATATTATCTTCTCTAAATGTGTGGTTTTGGCTGTGCTTTCCAAAAAACTCAGTTTTATTAGATTGTCAAAACCAGGGGTGTAAATTATGGGAAATGTAAGTTAATGTAAAACTGACTAACTAAGCATGGATTTGAAAACTGTTCTTGGACCAAAACTGAAGTTCTGGCGGTGTTTCCAAAATAATTGTAAGCCTAAGTAGATGATTGAGACAACTGGTGTCAATTTTGATACGAAGAGTAATTCACATTAACATAACTTGTAATAAAATGTCCAAAAATGGATGAATTGGTGTAAATTGTATCTACATCAAAATCTGTAGCCTGGCCAACATTTTCCAGTTTAAGTAGATTTCTACAAACATTGATGGTAAATTAATGGTAATATAATCAGCAATTTTAGATACACAGAATAAAACTGACAGTATGTGGATTAATTGGCAATATGGAAAAATTTATCTGCATCATTTTTAAATAATCAAAAAATATATAAAAATCTGAAAATGATGATGAATCAGTTAATATTTTTTCTACAATGTCTGGCCTGGGCAGGGTTTTCCAAAAGCATACTAATGCCTCAGGACACTGTCAAGAAGACCATTGGTGCCAATATTGGAAAAGTCAGTAAGTAGGACTGAAAGAACAAACCAAATTGGCTGAATGAGTGACATTTTTTTCAGCACCAAATTTGTGGCCTCTGCTGCATTTTCTCAAAGCATCATGAGCCTAAGCATGTCATAGACATAGAAAACATTAGTGCCAGTTTTGGAAAAATTATTATAGGCTTAGTTCACACAAAAACGAACACTTACTTTCATTTACTCTCCATCCACGTCTTCAAAACCTGTTACAGTTTCTTTCTTCTGTTGACCATAAAGAAAGGCATTTTAAAAGTGTTTGAAACCAGTAACCATTGACTCCCATAATAAGAAAAACAAATATCATGGAAGTCAATGGGTTCTGGTTTCCTACATCTTTAAAAATGTCTTTCTTTGTGTTCAACAGAAGAAATTCAACTAAGTTTGGAACAAGAGAAGGATAAGCAAATGACAACAGACATCAGTTTTGAGTGAACTATTCCTTTAAATAATTCTGGATGTACAAAGTGTGACAAAGATAATTAAATATGGATGAACGGGTGAAGATTGTTCCTTCAAAAATTTTCTGACCAGGTTAGGGTTAGGGTAGTAAACATTATAAATCTCAATAAATTGTCAAGATCATTGGTGCCAATACTTTTGCACTAGCAGATTCTGTTAAAACTGACCAACATCTAATAAATAAATGAGCATTGCTTCTATCCCCAGTCTGTGGCCTCAGACGCACTTTATAACGCACTGCAAGACTAAGTAGATTGTTAAGACCAACGATGCCAAGTTTTGGGAAAGTAAGTCATTTCAGACTTTGCAGAGTCTACAAAAGTGACCAGAAATGGAGGGTTTCATCCACTCCACCGAAGTAGTGTCACTTGCTTTGAGCAAGATAAAATGGATGTGTTAAACTATTAATCATGAAATATGGATTCAATTCAATTTTCATATAGCTGCTAGCTGACAGTGAATTATATCTGGCGAGTAATAAAATGAGCATCTGCTCACAAGGAGTTTACACACACACACAGCTTCCCTGCATTTTTTTTTTTTTTTTTTTGCTGTTTTTAACTTGATCCTAAAAAAACAAGTGGTTTCAAAACAGGTATTTTAATGGAACTGACAGTTCATCCACATTTTCTTGTACACAAATGTTCTTTATGATAAGAATAAAGGCTAGTTATGAGACAGACATTCTAAGAACTGTTCAATACAAGATTACCCAGGTTTTCTTAAGCAATTTTGCAAGGAAATTTAGCATTATACTTGGAAATGGGACAAAATGCTGATGAGGAAATGTTTGCAGTGATCTTCTCAGCGTCTCCTATCAAGGGCAACATTCTCAGAACATTCTGGCACTGAGCAGCATCTGACATTCACCTCTTTCGTCCCGTTTTCCCCTGACGCTTGACTACTGGAAATGTTCCAGTTCCTCTTTCCTTTTTTTCCCCTCACCCCTCACTCCCTCCTCAGGACCTGTGACTCAGACACCTTCTCCAAGGTCGGGCCGCTGTTGCTGTAAATCAGTCTGAACAATACAACCAGTCTAGAGAACAAGCGTCATAATCTCAGGTCATTTGTTCCCTGGAACGGTAAGAAAAATAACAAAAGTTTGTGATAAGAAACATCCAGGCCTGAACAATTCGCATTTCATTCTGAAAAGTCAGTAAGGTGGAAACCAAAAGTTTAAGAGAAGAAAAATCTAATCTGTCAGGATTGTGATCTGTTTAGTTAGCTTAGCAATTGTTTACTTTTTAAAAGGAGTCATGATCTACCTCAGTCTTTTTTCTATATATATTTTTTAATTTTATAACTCTGAGGTCCACTAAAATGTTATAATAATTGAAAAAAAAAGAAAAAAAAGCACAATTTAGAAGTATTTCACTCTTCACTTCATCACAATTCTCTGTTCTACACCGCTCATCTAAACGCTCTGTTTGGATGAGCGTGGCCAATTGTAGACTTAGAAGTAAACAACTATTGCTGTGATTGGCTGACCGCTTTGCATGGCTAAACAGACAATGAAGAAGAAGTAGGTGTCAATCTTTTGTGGAGGTGGAGCTTAGACATTCTATTACATCAAAGGGTAGAACATTCTGGACAGTCTTAAGTATAAGCTGATTTTAGAGGAACCACACACTGTTGAGTTTAGAAACTTGTAGGATGTTTTATATGTTAAAATACACATTAATTACCCTTTTAAAACCAATATTAAGTAAGTAATTCAGCAAAAAATGCAAAGCCACAGATTGGTAAAACATTTGGACAGACAATTCTGGACAGTAAATGATGGTAATATAATTGGAAAAATAAACACTAGGTAACACTAGGCGTCACAGATTAATAAAGGGATTAAGCCGAAAAGAAAATGAGAAAAAAAAAAAAA
>CAIGQQ010004613.1:1549793-1579963 GCA_903798035.1 Danio albolineatus | reverse complement strand
CATTTTCCTTCCCCTGTGGCATGTGACTCATTAGTTTTACACTGTCTCAGGTGTTTCCAGATAGAAGGCGAGTTAAATTTTGTATAAAAGCTCTTCCACTCTCTCAACCTGGCCACTGAAAGTTCAACATGGCATCTCATGACAAACAACTCTCAGAAGACCTGAAAAAACAAATTGTTACTTTGCATAAAGCCTAGGCTATAAGAAGATAGCCAACACTCTGAAACTGTGCTGCAGCCAAGGCCATTCAATGCTTTAAGAGGACAGGTTCTTCTCAGAACACGCCTCGCCATGGTCAGCCAAGGAAGCTGAGTGCACGTTCTGAGCGTCACATCCAAAGATTGTCTTTGAAAAAAGACGGATAAGTGCTTCCAGCATTGCTTCAGGTATTGAAGGGATGGGGGGTCAGCCTGTCAGTGCTCAGACCGTACGCCTCTCACTGCACCAAATTGGTCTGCATGGTTGTCCTCAAAGGAAGCCTCTTCTAAAGATGCACAAGAAAGCTCGCAAACAATTTGCCGCAGACATTCAAACTAAGGACCAGGATTACTGGTACCATGTTCTGTGGTCTGATGAGACCAAGATAAACCTATTTGGTTCAGATAGTGTCAAGCGTGTGTGGTGGCAACCAGGTGAGAAGTACAAAAACAAAAGTGTGTCTTGTCTATCATTAAACATGGTGGTGGGAGTGTCATCATGTGGGACTGCATGAGTGCTGCTGGCATTGGGAAGCTACAATTCAATGAGGAAAACATGAATTCTGACAAGTACTGTGACATACTAAAGCAGAGCATGATCCCTTTCTTCCGGAAACTGGGCCATAAAGCAGTGTTTCAGGATGATAATGACCCAAATACACCTCACTGGCTTGCTAAAGGGACTCAGGGTAAAGGTGATGGACTGGCCAACCATGTCTCCAGACCTAAACCCCTTAAAACACCTCTGGGGCATCCTGAAAAGGAAGGTGGAGGAGCACAAGGTGTCAAATGTCCACCACCTTGGTGATGTTGTGATGGAGGAGTGGAAGAGGATTCCAGTGGCAACCTGTGAAGCTCTGGTCAACTCCATGTCCAACAGAATTAAAGCCGTGCTGGAAAATGATGGTGGCCACACAAAATATTAACTTTTCAATTTTTTTCTAAGGGGTGTACTCACTTTTGTTGCCAGGGGTTCAGCTATTATTGGCCATATTTTTAGTTTTTTTGAAGGGACACTAAATTTACACTGCTAAACTAACTTTACACTGACTCCTTTTCATTGTGTCAAAGAGTCACTTCTGCAGTGTTGTCCTATGAAAAGATATAAATAAATATTTGCAGAAATGTGAGGGGTGTACTCACTTTTGTGACATATAAATATATATATATATATATATTTTTTTTTTTTTTATATATATATATATATCATTGTATGTAGCCCACGAGAGCATATGATTACACCAAATACAAATTTGAGCATTTAAACAATTAGATTGAATATAATAAATGCAGTTTTTATACATAATATAATGTATGAAGCAAAAACTATTTCAAATGTGATTTACTTTGAAATTATTTAACTTTTAAAAAATTAGTTTTAAAGCAAAGTTAATAATAGCAGAGAATCTGTGATTTGAAATTAACATCGGTAGTAATAAAAAAATTTGAAATTAAAATTAAAATGAGGTGTCCAATTTCTTATGGTTCTCTTGATTTTGTGTTTTTATACAAATCTATTTAATACGTTTTTCTAAGATCTTCATTGGAGGGCGACACAGTGGCGCAGTAGGTAGTGCTGTCGCCGCACAGCAAGACGGTCGCTGGTTCGAGCCTCGGCTGGGTCACTTGGCATTCTGTGTGGAGTCTGCATGTCCTCCCTGTGTTCGCTTGGGTTTCTTCCGGGTGCTCCGCTTTCCCCCACAGTCCAAAGATATGTGGTACAGGTGAATTGGGTAAGCTAAATTGTCCGTAGTGTATGAGTGTGAATGAGAAAGTATGGATGTTTCCCAGAGATGGGTTGCAGCTGGAAGGGCATCCGCTGCGTAAAACAAATGCTGGATAAGTTGGTGGCTCATTCCACTGTGGCGACCCCGGGTTAATAAAGGGACTAAGCCGAAAAGAAAATGAATGAATGAATGAATCTTCATTGGAATCTACAAATTTTTGCACTGTGACCATAAATTAAAGATTTGTAATGGGTGTGTGTGTGTGTAAGTATGTGTGTAAATGTAATTAGATTCAAACTCAATTACGTTATATAGAAAAGTAACCTTTTCCAAGTCGATTTCATATAAAAAAATAATAATACAGAAATCCGCACAATGCTGCCATCTGGAATTAATTATTACAATTTGTCATGACAACATAATCTTAACAGTGCATGGCAAGCTACAGACCAAAATACAATAGGAAAATGAGCAACGGTCTTCGCAAGCACCATTACTCACGGAACGTACATTTATTGATGCCAGATCACTAGAGATCCTGTTCTTCAATCAAACTGCAACAAAGCCCATATGCACCTTTAATTTCATGCTCCGCATATCAGTATGAATCACAGCTATCTTATTCATTTTCAGCACAAAATGACTTTTTTTCCTCCTCAACACAACGTACACTCAGCCCCTGCCCTGTTGAAATTACCTAATTAGGTTCATTTGGCAATCTCTTTGAAATTTAAACACAAATATTCCGGTGCGTGATTTCAGACATCTGTGTTAAGCCATTGGACACATCTGAGTGATTTCAAAATGCGTTTGGGGTCTCACTGGATTGATCTACTTAATGTTTTATTTTGAGTTTTGTCACTGTTGTTGCTTCAGCAAAATAAAACAAAAAGGAGTAGACTAAACACGGCTTTCACCAGGACAAAACACAGCTTTGAAGTGGAGTAAAAACATGGCTTTTAAGTAGTGAACAACCCCCCCTTTGAACAAACCTCACACATTTGTTCCCTCAGGATCCCGGAGCTTATTTACTTTGTTTACGCTGCGTTCGCTACCCATCTTCCTCTCTTTCAATTTTTAATGCTATAGACAATAGGCATTTCTCTTCTGGAGTGATGCAATTGCCTGTTCAGAAAGGATGCGCAAGTGAAATGCTTCTTTGTGTCAAAAAATGTAGATGAATAAAGCGCAACAGTGTGAGATTGAGGGGGAATTTAGGAATGCGTATCCACATCCAGAACCGTGATGCAAAAGTTGTGTCCTGCAAAATAAAATATGTAGCATGTAAAGTAGAGAGGTCTGCCAACCGTTTGCATGATTCGAGTGGCCAAAACATTATGGCTAATCCTATTCTGGCTAGCGCCTACTTACTTGCCTTCAAGCAAATGAGACGGGCGTATGTTATATCATCTAATTAATATTCATGAGAACAGCTGATAGGGTTTACAATGCATCCGCTCCACTTTTCAGACCATTACACAGAGTTTAAAGGCAAGACGTTGTATGTGAGTAGGGTAAAAAAAGTTGACTACAATAAGAATTGCAGTTTACTTTGCATTAAATATTTTCTAATATGTTTAAATACATATTTGATGAAGTCAGGTTTAAGGGGATTTTTGGGGATCTCTTTTTATTTTATCACTCATTAATTAAGAATGGGCTATGTTTAAACATTTAAATGAATTTAATATGCAGTGATGTTCATAAATTTCTAGCACTGAGCATTGGATGAAGTCAGGTTGAAGAGGAATTTTTGGGAATCTTTTTTTTTTTTTTACTGTATCCTTCCATAATTTAGAAAATCATGAAAAAAATGAATAAAATGTTGTATAATATCCAAATAAAAACGTAACGTCAGTATGCAATGCTTTTTAAAACTGCAAACGTTTCCATTCTTTTACTAGGTACACACCAAATGCAAATTTAAGACCTCCATGAAGTTGATACTCCATAAAAGTAAATAATCTATTTATTATTCAATGCAATTAGCTTGTGCTACGTTTATACTGATTTGTGCCGAAAAAAATGGACATCTGTGCTGGTTTGGTGTATGAGATGTTTATTAAGCTTTTTTTTTTTTGACCGTCACATCACATTCCACCACATGTTGCTTAAATCGGTCCAAATCAGCACAGTTGGTTTGTTCGTGGTTTTTACCATTAAAACAAACGCTATATCTATTTTCGTTGTTTAGATAACCAAAATGCTTCGGAAGCGGTGACACCATTTTCCAGCCCAGTTCCTCTAAATCGCACAAAACTGGTGTCATTAGTTTGTGCCTGATTTGTGCTGTTAAAACAAATGCAGTATCTATTTTCATAGTTTAGATATCGCCTAAACACATTTTTTGGGGAGCCGTGACATTACTTTCCACCCCAGTTCCTTTAAATCGCACAAAACCAGTGGCATACAATTGTGCTCAATTTGTGGTGATTTGTGCCCTTGAAACAAACCTGAAATATATTTTACCTAAGAAATAACAAACTGAATTCAAAGCAAATACTAAAATGAAATCTCTCCCAACTGGTTTGCTGCTCCAAATTCAACCAAAATATTTTAATTCTTTGTTCTTTGTTTGTGCAGGACAAGCAGAATTTTGGTTTGTGCTGCTCTGTTTTTTAGATATTAAAATAGCGTAGATGTCTATTATCATAATTGGAAATGCATTTGCAACAATCACGGATTATATGGAATGTGAGATGCAATTCCAGCATATTCACCTCAGGAATTCACCTCGTTTGGATTTTTTGTGGAAGTTTAAAAAAAACAAAAAAAACCATTTTCTTTGCATTTGGTAGTGCAAGTGCACTATTTTCACGATGGTTGCTTTGTAAATCATGCTAGATGCAAATACAGTGAGCACTCATTCTATGCCTCAACTGTACTGTCGAAAAGCAAAAATTAGCTATATGCATCTTCATAGCTGCCTGGTCTACCGTATGAAACATTTCTGCAGAAAACAAAGCTTGAAATGAAGAAACTGTCAGTAACCGTGCAACCACTGACAGCTGCCAAGCGGCTTCTTCCAAATCTCCTCCACCATCAACTGAACTCATGAAGAAAAAGCCATCAGCACACCTGACACAGCCCAGTCTCAAACAGCCCGTCAGCACCAAACCAAAAGATAGCTGTGGGTCAAACTTTTGACCCTTCGTCTTCGCCCATCGAGAGGTTTGGAAACACTTGTTTTGCTATCATAGCCCCCACCTCCTATATATACATTCATATCAGTTTGGTAAAATAATGTGGAAATGTGTTGCTTCAACTTGAAATGCTTTAATTCCCTAAAGCCTAAAGTTTCCCAGTAAAATTGGGGGATCAGTTTCACCAGATTAATTGAATAGCTCTATTTGGAAAGAATTGATCATTTTAGCTTGATTAGGATGCTTTTTTAGAAGAGTGTATCTACATAAAATATAATACACAAATCAAAAGCATAGACAAATAGAATAAAGATACAAATGAAATAAACAATGCTTTATAGTTTTTTGGGCAGTCTTATAGTTTTCAGGTCAATGAATCAAGTAATCAGTAATCTAAAATAACACTGTAAAGCACAGGTTTCAAAATCAAGGCCTGCAGGCCAAATCAGGCCTGCCATATCATTGTATGTGGCCCACGAGAGCATATGATTACACTAAATACAAATTTGAGCATTTAAACGATTAGATTGCATATAAGAAATGCAATCTGGGCGGTGCGAATAACTCTGAATCCGTAACCATAATGCGCATTGTTAACTTCAATTCCATCTTGTGCGCAAGTTCAAGATATTAAGCTTAAGCTAATTGTGTGAGGAGAAAAGCATCCTGCCAATTGCCACGAATGCTCTAGATCAGTGGTTCTCAAGCTGTTTTCACCAGGCACCACCTCAGAAAAAAATTGTCTCTCCAAGTACCACCATAATAACCGGTATGGAAGTACAGTAACATAGTAGGCCTAATTAAGCAGTTACAGCCCTGCACAGTTCAAAAACAAAGCAGATTAATTATTCTAATTAAGAATATTTATTATTGTTAGCCACTTAAATTAAAGGTTTAGCCTATTAAAATCAATTTACTGATCACATCAGTGTTATCGTACGCGTCAAAGGGTTAAAAGTGTTTTCATTTTTACTTTAATTATTCAGTGATTCCTCCACATACCACTAGAAGGAAGTTTAAGAACCACTGCTCTAGAGTGAGTGGCGATGTGCTTCCCACCCAGCATTATAATAAAAACATGTCTTGCTTTAAATCATTTATTGACTGTAAATTACATCTCCCAAAATGCAACATTATTTGAATTTGCATAGTTCTGCTTCTCTAAAATTTCACAAAGTATGAGGGAAAGCTAGTGCCTTTTGGAGATAACTGTTTTGTTATTTACTATGGAATAATGCCATGTGATTTGGTTTTGAAAATTGGTGGTGGAAATGGTTTTATTTTTTACCCTGATAAAATAATTTATGTTAAAATAAACTTAGAAGCAACATCTATTTTACATTTATGCAAATGTATGTATTTATTTGTCACTTTAGTATGTTATAATGACATAAAGAGACAACTTTTTAACAGTATGTTAAGGAGTAGTAACATTTGTCTTACAGATACAACCTGGCCCTTTGAGGGCTTCCATAATGCTGGAGTGTACCTCAGTAAAATTGACTTTTACACACCTGCCGTACAGTGCTTATCATATAAATATTTAAATAAATGCAATTAATATTTGTTAAAGCTACAAACTCACTTGAAACGGTTATACATTCAGATGCCTTAACAACTTGTGCAAATGAAAAACTTTCTAACAACATACTAACAACATGTGCCGTGTGTCTTTTCCATG
The DNA here is from genome assembly GCA_903798035.1 of Danio albolineatus. Classification (NCBI taxonomy): domain Eukaryota; kingdom Metazoa; phylum Chordata; class Actinopteri; order Cypriniformes; family Danionidae; genus Danio; species Danio albolineatus. The sequence continues at coordinate 1,573,215 of CAIGQQ010004613.1, read as the reverse complement.
TTATTTTTGTTGTTGTTGTTGTTGTTGTTGTAACTGTCTGTGACAATAATACACTGAATTTTTATTTTAGAAACAGTTTCTATTTCTGAGACATCGCAGCAGAACAACAGCATAAACTACTATAACAATAACACTATGACACCTCAGGTACTGATTATGTGCTTTTTTAGTGTTAAATGCTACCAATGTGAGTTTAAATATGATTGTACATAGCTTTTATTGGCAAACTACTGAAGGCAGCAGCAGATCTTGAAAATAAAATAACTAGCAGACATTTTAAAATTGAATCAGTCACTCAGTAGACTATTAATAATGTTAAAAAGGTTTAATATATGTATTAATTTGATTAAGCCTGTTTAATGTTTTTGTCATGTTGCCACATTACTTTTTACGCAGAGTTGTTGTGTCACTTGTTGTTAGGATATAGTGCTATGGTTAAATGTTTGCAATGTCTCCAAGTAAACAAACCATAATCCCAACTCGACAGGGTAGATTCTGTGATGTGTCTATTGCAGAGGCGCAGATTTGCGATATTGATGCTAAAACGATATATTGTGCAACCCTATTTTCCAACACATTATACAGCATTGAAGATCTGGAATACTCTGTTGGGTTCCATACAATCGATTTGTGTTGGGACAACATGAAGTAATTGTATTGTCTTATTACCTTTTACAAATTTTAGTGGATTGACCATAAAACAATTAAGTTGTCCCTAAAAAAAAACCTAAAAAATGTGTTGTGTTGGTTCAATTTAAACAAGTTATTTGAACAAAAAGAAAACATCAAATCTGTTTGTCTAACAGACAGGCATGTGTTTAGCCTAGGACAAAAAAAAAAGAAGGAAGACGGGACACACAACCCTAATAATTCTAAAAATATGTAAATATTCTTCATATAAATATTTGTTATTAGCCACACAATTTAAGTTTCTTTTTTTGCTGTATAAGTTTAAATGTTTAGCAGTTTAATAGTCACCTAAATAATGTTTGATAGGTTTATAATTGTACCACAATGTCAGGACAGATCCACACACTGTCAACAATGTGAACTCTAAAAATATTAAGTCCAGTTAAATTGAGCAGCCTAATATGCTTTAACAATCCACCCTGAAAAATATATCACACGTTGCTAAAAAGAGTTTCACTTTCCCTTTCCTTCAGCGTAGTCCCTGTTTTTATTAGGTTTAATTAATTATATGATTTTTATTATATATTTTTAAATTTGTATAATCATCTAAACAATTTCATGACAATTCAAGGTATTACATTTCAGGTGCTAAGCTGTCGCACTGAATAAATGAAGACATCAGGACAGATGACTTGCAGAGAATAATAACAAAAGTGCGTCCTGGCTTTACTTATAATGTACATAGAGCGCACGTGCTCGTGACATGCAAATGTGAGCGCGAAAAAGTGGCACAACGGCACACGCATTCAAAGCGATTTCATAATCTTGCATATTGTCAGCGGTTTTGTCATACGTGCATATTACTGGACAACACAATATCCTTATACCTGAATGACGTCCAGAATTAAGCAGTTAATGCTCCTTCTTGTGCACAATGATGAACAATGAAGGCGTAAACTATCAATCAGGACACACCGTGCCACAAAAAATAAAATAAAATAAATAAAATTTGGATTTACGCAAATCACAGGGATTGCCCCATTAAGCTCGGAAAATATGAAATCTGTATACGGAATAATCACATCCCTGAACAGAATAAAAGGTGTATAAATGCAGTAAATTATAGTGTTGTTTTATTTTTTTCCATTAACTATTACTTTAACAATATGTTGATGTTGAGTTCAAAGTGCAGCAAGCAACATTTTTCTTCCAAGTTTTAACCAAAAGCGAAGTTGAGATAAACATCCAAACAGCCTCTTCTTACTAAATCAAAGACCTGCCTGAACAAAACAAACCTCGGCAAAGCATAAGCTGGACATATGTTCTTAGCGTCTGCTTAATCTTGTCTTTGTGAGGCAAGACCTCAAGCGGTCTTTCAAGCAGCTTCACCCGCCCTCAAGCGCTTCGAATTAATATTCCACTGGCCATATTTCCATTTGTTAGGGCACAAAATCTCTGACTACCCACACAGCTCGAGGGACTCGGGGAGAGCTGAAAAGGTCAAATCCCATACGTGAGAAGCAGCAATGAATACTTCACAATGGGGGAAAAAAAATCTACTAGACTGCTAAGAACTAATAATAGCGAATATATTCTATTGTTGATGCAAACGGCGGAAAACGAAAAGCTCTACGCAGGTCATGAATACAAATAAGCGTATTATTATTATTTAGGCCCAAAGTTAAAATGGAACCATGAAAAACATTAACATTTCAAATCGGAGACGTACGATTGTTTAAAAACACAAAATTCAGGGCCAACTACATATTAGAAATGCTAAATATACTACACTGATAAAAACTAGTAATAGCAAATATATTCCTTTGTTGATTTTGCAACTAGCAGAATACTAACCCTAACTTCTAGTTTATGAAGAAAGAGCCAACTAATGGGGGGGTGATGATGATGCGAAATAGCCTACTGTCCGTGATTATTTATAATAAATAAATTGTGTGACTTTTTTTACAGACTTCAACAGTAAAATGGTTCTGTGGGTCTCGTCTATCAAAGCTGATCTTTATTTTGAATTCTTTATTGGATTCAAGTTGGGTGATTAGCTGGGCCATTCTACAGCTTGATTTCCTTTCTCTAAAAGCATTTGAGAGTTTCCTAGACTGTGTTTTGGATCGTTGTCTTTTTGAAATGTCCACTCTGTCCACATCTTCATCATGTTGATAATGTTGATTATCTTCTTGGACTGAAGCAGTGAATATAAATTCACAATGACGAAAGGCAGAGGGTTATATAACTGAATAACCACTGAGAGATTTTAGCTGGAGTCTGGTCTTTCACTGCCTTTCTACAACCTAATTAGTTTTGTTTTATTTTCAAATATGGATTTCTTTGGTTGTTATCTGTATAGTTTCATATTAAATAACATTATAAACATTATACAAAGTTATATATAACATACATTATACTTAAATTTTACTTAAGGCGTTTGATTCAATATTCACACAGGCTAGCAAATGTTAGCTAAATATATAATATTGCTACATGCAACAAGTTGCCTAGACAACAGATATAATATAACTAAAACATACTGTAGTGCAGATTCTTTTAATATACTAACGTTCAAAACTCAGCTATAAACAACACGAAATCTAATAATTCATTAAGGTAACCCATCTTGAAGAACCTGCAAGTAATCTAGATCGAATGATACCTTCAAGCTGGTATGTACGCGGTGCCAAGTGGCGCATCCGGTGTGTGACCTGCTCAAGCTGTTATGTACGCGCTGCTGTGCGGCGCCGAGCAGCACATCCGGTGTTTTTTTTCCGTTTTTTTTTTTTACAAATATACAATATTTAAATTTCTAGTTACTGAATAAATAAAGCAAAAAATGTTGGTTTTTTCAGTGCTCAACCCCGCCAATCGCAGCACTTTTGAATCTTTTTAATATGCCATTACAATTACGGATCCAAAGCAATAAATAAGGCGTTGAAAGGCTCTGTTCCTGGCAGTCTCTCCCTGCATGCATCCTCTGACATCAGTGCCATTAGCAGCTCATAGATCTGTCCTTAAAAACGTCTGACAGGCTAATCTATTTTACAGCCTCTTTTACAGGTCTGTTCGGAGGGAATCCAACTGAGGAATCCACATCACTTGATGAAGTGAAAGTTTAGAGACAAGAGCATTGCAAGTAAGAGGGGCACTTCGGCCATCCATTATCCAGTAATGGACTGAGAGGAAAGTGAGAACTGCTCTCTAATGGATGAAGAGGGTCGGTTTCCTGTTGGATCGCATCCAGAAATTGAGGTGATTGACTTCTGAAGTCGTAGTGCGAACAGGGAGTCAATTCACACATACTTAGATCAATCATCTAGCCATATTTGTGTCATCACACAATGGAGTTTAAGATTCAAGGTGTCGTTTATTAATCAATTACCTGTTATTTTAGAAATCAGTCCAAAGAAAAAAAGGTCCAAAAGAAATTTAAAATTGGAAAGGCTTACAGTATGTTTTTGTATAATTTAATTTCACTTATGGCCCATTTCCACTAACTGGTATGGTACAGTATGGTACGGTACGGGTCGGTATGGGTTACCTTTATCAGACTTGTGTTTCAACTGCTAAAGGGTTCTCTTTTGGTGGGCGTGGTGTACGACAGAATGTTTCAGTCAATGTCATTTTCGCTCGAGGAAATGTCTACAGTAAAGCTGTGCAGGTCGTTCACTTATCATAAGAGAAGCTCTTCTCACTAAACAGATGCTTTATACACATAAGAACTGGTGTATAAATGTTCATTACTAACCTTTCTATGAACATGATCTGATTATAACTAGATCAATGATGCGAAATAGCCTACTGTCCGTGATTATATATAATAAATAAATAAATGCAGCATATATGAACACACACAGCCCCTTACAGTCTCCGGTATGTTACCAATTACAGAAAAACTACACACAGCACACATTTATGCCTTATTTAGGTTCAAAAACAACACTAAACATAGCCCACAGTCAGTGCAAACCTCTCATCTGTGTCTTTAATCTTCACCAACACATGTAACCTCTTGTAAGAAAGTAATTCCGTCACTCCAAGTTCATAATAGTTCAGAAGGTGATGATAATTGTTAAATGTAGCAGTTTTTTCACGTTTGCTGAAAAAATAATCTGCTCCTTTGTTTTTTTCCGGCTTCTCCTTTGTTTTTGCACGCGTCAGTCTCACGTTTGTCTGTTTCTGAAAGGATCGGGTTTCAAAAGCACCTCAATAATCAAGCACATGTTATTATATTCAGCTGAAGAACTTTGTTATTTCAAATATTCACGCGCACGCGAAACCGCCAGCGCTTTAGACGGGCTCGTAAAAAAACTACGGGGCAAAGGCAGTGGTGCAAAAAGGGGATATGCAGTATATGCGTTGCATAGGGCCGCCACACATAGGGGGGCACCATTGTGCCAAAACTATTTTTGGAAATTATCTTTATTAAAAGTTTCAAGTAATAAAAATAAATAAATATTTTTGGGGGGGCGCCACGGTGGCCTAGTGGGTAGCTTGTTCGCCTCACAGCAAGAAGGTCGCTGGTTCGATCCCCGGCTGGGTCAGTTGGCATTTCTGTGTGGAGTTTGCATGTTCTCCCCGTGGTTGCGTGGGTTTCCTCCGGGTGCTTCGGTTTCCCCCACAGTGCAAAGACATGCGGTACAGGTGAATTGGGTAAGCTAAATTGTCCGTGGTGTATGTGTGTGAATAAGAATGTATGGATGTGTTTCCCAGAGATGGGTTGTGGCTGGAAGGGCATCCGCTGCGTAAAACAAATGCTGGATAAGTTGGTGGTTCATTCCGCTGTGGCGACCCCGGATTAATAAAGGGACTAAGCCAAAAAGAAAATGAATGAATGACTGAATGAAAAATATTTTTGGTTAAAAATGTTTAGCGTGCATTCTATATGAATATAATAATTTATTTTATTAAATAAATAATTATACCACGGTGGTACCGCACAGGGGAGAATCTGCTCTTCTTCTTGGCTTTGTGGCTGTTCATCAAGAAGATGATACAGTTTGTTTGAGCTCGGGTCGACCATGGCTTGTTATTATATGTATATATTATTGCAGTGTAATGTGTATTGAACATGGCATGTTCTTTGTTTTCATTCTGGCTTGTTGCGCGAGCAAATGACATATCTCTGTAAACCAATCGCGTTCAGCTGCATTCAGCTAGGTCCGCCTTTTGGTACTATTGGTATCCTTTGCAAAGGATGATCAAAAAGTGGTACGGTACAGTTCGGGTTTGGTATGCTTTTAGACAGTGGAAACGGCCCTAAAAGCATATTGTACCATACCGTACCACTCAGTGGAAACAGGCCATTATGTCCAATAAACTTCAGATAATGGTTTGATTTATAATGTAAAACTACAAATGCACTGAAAGTTACAATAGTTGAGACATACCGATGGCAAAAAATGCAAACAACATTATATTAGTAGTTAAATTAAATATGAAAGTTTAGAAAAAATTGTCTTGTTCATTTATTATTAAGCATGGATTTCTGAAGTATGAAGACTGACTTTTTTGTTAACCAATAGTATGTGTTGTATATACAGTTTATTGATGATTATTTGATCAAACTTTAAAAATAACGTTAATTAGTTAGCTGTAATTTCAATGTATTAAATGTAATTATTTTGTAATATGTAAAAATGACATTTAATTAAATAAATTTAAATAACAACTAATTACAAAAAACAGCTTATTAAATAAATTTAAATGAATCATTACATCCTTAAGTAGAAAGACTGGAATTGATTTTTTATTTGATTGTGATCAAATATTCAATCATTCATTCATTCATTTTCTTTTTGCTTAGTCCCTTTATTATTCAGGGGTTGCCACAGCGGAGTGAACCGCCAACTTATCCAGCATATGTTTTAGACAGTGGAGGCCCTTCCAGCTGCAACCCATCACTGGGAAACATCCACACACTCATTCACATTCATACACTACGGACAACGTAGCTTACCCAATTCACCTACACCACGTCTTTGGACTTTTGGGGAAAACCGGAGCACACAGAGAAAACCCATGCGACCACGGGGAGAACATGCAAACTCTAAACAGAACTGCCAGCTGAGCCAGCAGAGGCTCAAATCAGCTACCTTCTTGCTGTGAGGTGATAATGCTACCCACTGCGCCACCGTAACGCCATGACACACATATTTGTTTTAAAAATGCATTTTAAAAAAGTGCTAGGAAGTAACAGTAAAATAACTGATTGTTAATAAATAATAAATGAAGACTTAATCCTTCATAAACAGAATTAAACAAGCCAAAAACTGCTAAAAATACTTATGTTGACAAATATTCATTGTATTTCAGTAAAAACAAAAAACGACTCGTTTTTAAAATAAGATACATTAACTAAAGATGTACTTTTAAAAACAACCATATTTACTTTCTAATAGTTATAATGTTCTTTGTCTTTGAAAAGTATGGCATCACTGAACTCTGACTTTAAAATTCAAATCGCTTAATGGTTAATACATTAAAGTGCGATATTCCTCTTTGAAAAAATCTTGTTTCTCTCAGAAATTTCACTTCATAGCAGTATATCTATCTATGTTGTGAGCAGGGGACTTTTATAAATATATATATATAATATATCAATTTTTGTGTATATATATATCTAGTTATCCTGTATGTTTGTTTGCCTGCCACACCAAGTACACTGGATGATATTTGCATGCTGTTTACACAAATCCCCAGAGAAATCAATGCATCAATTTTGTATGAACTCTCGATGAGTATCGGCACATAGCATCTCATTTGCTGACATGTTTTTTTAATATCACAATCAAGAAAAATAAATGATAATGCATTAGCGAGGGAGCAAACAGCCTTGCATTGGTTTTAAATCGAACATGTTTGAAAAACAAAACAACAACCGTTTTAAAACTGTTGAAAATAAAAACATGCAGCCTACAAAGGCATTAGCATGGCGTGCAACAGCTCGGTTATGCTAAACTCAGGGAAGGCTTCCTCTCAAGGGATTGTAGGCTCGTATGCTAGCATAGAATGCTAAAAGGATGTGGTCTCTTTAGCTGCTTCTGAATTATTCAGAGCTAATCTGTTTCGGACTGTGCCATTGCTCTATAACACTATTAATACTCATGCTTTTAGCAAAAAGTACTTAAAATTGCACTAAATTGCTTCTTTTTTCCCCATGATAGGTGAAATATATTGGTGAAAATGATTTTCAACACCAACTGCTAGTTTATAACTAGCACCTTTTTTTATCAAAGTCCAAAAATAGGTTTAAATCTCACTGCTTTTGGGGCAATTGTTAAACAGGAAACTACAGAAACATTCAAGAACTTGTTGTATTTAATGTTGACTGCTTCCAAACGATACAAATCAGCAAAAACGATCCTTATTATTCTTCTCCTCTCATATCAACTTACTAATGAATCCCGAGGATAAAAAGCAGACTGTGGAAAGAAAAAAAATAGCCAAATGGCTACTGGGAAATCTCCCATGGCGCATTGCTCATGTTTTAAAAAATTCTGTTTGAGGAAGTCAGCTAGAGTGAATCTTGTCTTTGGGCCTCAGCTTGTGGTGTTAATGTGGGATCTGCGGTTCCAGCAGTGTATCTGCCTTTTAAAGCAGTGGAGATCAGCCTGGGCTGTACTCTGGAACCGGCAGTTTAAAGCACTTCCCCAGGCCACAAGTAATCCGGTATGCTGTGCGGTGAGTTCCCGAATACATTTGCTTATTTCAATATAAGAGTCAAATGAGTTACGCCTCCTTAAACCCAAACCGGGTGGCTTGTTTTTCAATGCGCAGCTCGTAAGCTTCGCGTTCAAAGGGCTGGAGGTGGATTGGAGTTGTTAATCTGTCTTGAAGATTTATTGCGAACAAACTCTGTTGCATAATGAAGTCATGAGTTGATGATTAACACATTGACAATTCGTGGGATAAACGAGGAGTATAACCCCATGTGTTCCACTCTAATCGCTTTTCGCAAGGTGTACGACAATAAAACATTTGGCTAAGCTAGCATGAGCAGCAGGGTAGAGAATTGGAAACACAGGCGTTTTCCCAGTAACTGGAATATTCACTGAATTAGAAACTTTAAAGCTTTAATTCAAGAGTTAGTTCGCCCACCCCCCCCCCCCCCCCCCAAAAAAAAAACATTTATGTTATTAATAACTCATTCTCATGCTGTTCCAAACCCCTGAGACATTCTTTGATCTTTGAAAAACAAATTAAGATATTTTAGGTGAAATCTGAGAGCTTATAGACAGCAAGGTTAATGACTTGTTCCAATTCCTTAGCTTACTGTGTGCATACAAAACAAGATTAACAACTTAATTCAACTCGTCATCATCAGTATAGGGTGCACATTTATGAGCACTGTGCAGTGACATAGACAGTCCATGTATATTCTGGGGTAATACAGAAGTGTGACCAAGTGTGGATACATGAGCATGCACCCTATACTGACACTGAAGAGAAGAAACAGATTAAGTATTTTTTTGTTTGTTTGTTTTACGTAGCCACACATATATTCTCAAAAAATTTCAACTTGAGAATATTTTGATTGAACCACTGAAGGTGTATGGTATGTTTTAAAGATGCTTTTCGATCAATTTCTTTGAATGAGTCGGGACTACTGGTGTAACGAATTACAAATCTCATGGTTCGGATCACGTTATGGTCTTTTAGTCATGGACCATTTTTCGTATCAGCCAAAAAGGAGAGTCAAATTTAATTTGCTTTCCATTTAATCCAAAAAAAAAAAAAAACACTGCAAGAAACTTTTGGTTTTAACAAACAGAGCTTAGAACATGTAGTTTTATTAAAATAAAATGAAGAAATAATCAGCTCAGTAAAAATATATTGTAAAATATACAGTACTACGGAAAATCCAACCTAAATGTATAAACCTAACATTATAATTTGTACAAGCCATATTTATTTTTAGTCTCATTTTCAATAAACGATTAAGTTATTCATTTATAAAACTTCATTTCATTGCTAGATGGATTAGTTTTGAAGAATTATTCAGCTTTCATTGTTGAGCATATGATGGTGATTTTAATCTATACCATAAACATCAGTGGTTTTATCTAAACTATAAACTGTTATCCCAGTACTTATGTATTGTTTGTCACGACTGTCTCAAAAGAATAAAGACTGAATCTCTTTCTTGACTTTTGAGTTTTTCAAACACAGATTTGAATGCAGCTATTGTAAGAATTAATAAACATGTAGAGCACCATCATTTATAATTTATGTTGTGCAGGTGTTGAGATCCCGATTTTTTAATGATTAATCTTGCAGCTTACACTGAATGATTTTTTTCAGGCTAAACAAGTCGTGGCATAAAACACCTTTAATAACCTAAGAAACCCACCACCACTTCTTCCTTCATCATTATATTTTATAGGAAAGCCTAAATTCTTCCATACATGTGATTTGAATGACGCGAGAGGCGATCTCTCTGCGATCGTTACACATCTAAGATTATTCTTCAAAAAAAAAAAAAAAAGATAAGGATCTACATTTTTCCATTCAGTTTCTTTTTTTCTGCAAGGTATGCCTTAAACTATATTCTGATGTGTACTGTTATTGTAGATTTTTTTATTATGTGTGTACAAAATTATATCAAGGTTTGTATCTGTTGATCTATACAGCTTCCAAATATAAAGAGCTATTTGTAGGCCCACATGGAATCTGTAAAATTTCCGCAGATTTTTAGCCTATCATTGAGTCTATGTATTTAGTGTGTAAATGTGTATACATTTTTTTGCAGTAATATTATTGAATAATTTAAAATATTTCATAAGATTTATTTACAATGCAGTTTGTAAAGTGATAGTTTCTGTCTTTTAGTAGATCTAATACATGAAAACCTTGCTTTATTTAGCAAATAAAAGGATCTAATTTGATTTGCATTGTAAACATTAAATAAAAGTTAAAAAGGTATTATTTATTACTTTATATATGAAGCTATGATATTCAGCTATGATACTCCCAAAAATCATTCTGCATAAATCTGCAGATTTGAAAAAAATATCTCTGCAGAAACTGCAAAAAATGTCAGCAGATTCTGTCTGGTCCTAGTTATTTGTTATCATATCAGACAAAATATCCAAATTTCTGTCACTACTCTTTAACACATAGTAAAACATAGACAGTTGAATTAGATTGTCTCTTGCTATATCCACTATCTTGAAAAAAATTTATATATATTTATTGCAATTCACCTTTTTCTGCAACGTTAAAGTGATTTCCGTAATTGTTTTATGGTTTCTGATTAATTTGCAGATGAGGGAAATGACTAAAAATAAGAAAAGGCAGTAATAAGTCAAACTACTTGCTCTACAAACAAGTATGTTTATGACTATGCAAAAAATATATTATAAGAAAATACAATTTTCCAACATAATGCAGCAAAACAAGCTGTTTTCTTATGGCTAAAAATCGATGTAAGCGAAAGAGACTGGACCTCTCAAACCAATCAAGTTCCAATGGCGGCAGCTGCTTTTAAGTGACAAAATAAGGTCAATAGACAGCAATGAAATATTTCCCAGATGATATCATCTCCCTGTTTTCTTTGATTAAATTCAATAGGATCTTCCCACTGGCTTTTGGATTATTGCAGACAATAAGCCCTTTGATGGTGGTCTGCATCTTGCGCTGCAGGAAATATAATTAAGTCATGCGATTCCCCTGAAAGAGTGCAGGATTAAATTTCCAAATGTAAACCTATTTCCAAAGTTTTAGAATTAATTCCTGAAGTACTACATACTTAATGGGTTTTCCTTCATCACAAACCACATTAACATCCTACCTTACACTTTTAAAAAGGATCATGAGAGATTAGGTCAGAGAGAACAATTGCAAATGTTCTACACACAAAGTTTTGATGCACACATCTCTTTAATGTGAAATGACTCAAGCTCTCCATTCTTACAATTGAGGCAGAGAAGAAGGATGCTCATTTACAATCTACAAGTGATGGGGGGAAAAATTAAATCACACACTTGTTGCACAAACTCTGACCTCCATCTTGTCGGCAGGTCATTTGCATTGTGTACCCAAGCAATGCAAATGTACATCCAATTCATTAATCACCTGTTCCGTTTACAACCATCAGACAAGCTTGTAACCGTAGACCTATTGATCAGGGTGGAAGTCCTTTGACAATTTTGGCAGAGGTTAAGTCACACCTCATTAGTCCATCATTATCATCCTCGATTCAACTGTTTGAGCTGTGTTTTTCTGAGATAGGACAGGAATAAAAAATATTTTCCCTCCCGAAGGATCCTTCTCTATTTTTCAGGCATTTCTGCTTCCAGAGTACTGACTCACAAAATAGGGCATAGTGGCACAGAATTCCCTGCATGTACAATTTGTGGGCCACTGATGCTGATGGAGAAGGGTAGAGTTCTGCAAGGGGGATGAATAATGTATTGGCGCAAGGCCTAGCTGTGTGAAAAGCTCTCGTTGATATGTTGGCGCTGTGTTCACTGCCTGAGAAGAAGAGGGGGAGAGACATCTTAATAACAGCTTTCCCCATTCGACTCGAGACGCCACAGGGCACTAAATTGTTACCTGAACCCAAGTCGAGTCTATGCGACTGACTAGCTAATAGCCATCTGCCTGTACTTTCCTTTGATCCGGTGCTATTATGAGACTTAAGCCTAAAATCAACCAAGTGATTACGACAGAGAAACATGGGGCAACTGTCTTTGGAGGCAACAAGGAACAGCGAGGTTCTAATTCACTTCATGTCCTAGTTTGCAACTCTCTGGCTAAGCTTGCGGTGATTGAGAGGAACCGAACCTACCACTTTCCGAGGAGAATTTAAGGCAAGGCAACTGTGAAATTAAAGTGACGAGCACTTCCACTGGGAACGACACTAATTGTTGAATTGATTTATTTGAAGGGGGGACTTTTGCTCCACTTAGTCCATCTTTTAGATGTAATTCAAGATAGTGACACTCACGCTAATGAGTTCCCTAGCTAATTATTAAGACAAATATCAACAAATATCGATCACATTTCAAGAAGACACCTCCGGGTCTAGGTATAAATCTGTCATTTACCAACAATTAAGAGCTGGAGGCGAGGATCATTTATCATCAGATGCTCAGGTTCTCCCAAAACCTGCAGCTGTAGGGAAGAAAAAAAGTTGTGAATATCTGTTTTTCTCTGACATCTGAAGTCCACAAAATCTTACTCTAGTGCGCTTCAGGGATAGCAAACTTGTCAGAGCTGCCTATGTTGACAGTGGTTGGGTATAACAATGAATCTCAGGGAGAAGGTATGGCTCATTTTATCAGCTATGCCTTGCAGAGGTGTAAACAACATTAAGTTTGCTTTCTAATATATTTTGCTTAAAATAAGCCCAGTAATTAATGCGTTGCTATCCTCATAATGATCTTGGATCATTTTTATACTGCTCGTAATATAACAAATGACCTCGCAGATGTTTAATTCGTATATAAAGGAGTGTGATACCACAATTCATGTCACCAGAAGTGACAGCACAGCACCAGCACTTAAATGAACACCCACCTCATTAATGTTTAGTCCACAGCCTCAATTTCAGTCAACACTTTCGCTATTGTAGTCATTATGTGACTGTGGCCCTGCCAAATGAGATGCTGTGCTTCCTGGATGGCATATTTACACTGATACAGCCAGCGATAATTACTCTGTTCGAAAACACAGAGAGCTGCTCTACTGCCTACATAGGCAGCTGCCTACTAAGGTGACATATTTCCAATGCTTTACATATGCAGTATCCTTGCGTGGGAGACTCATTTCTGTTGCTCAAGCAGAAAAGCATGCAACACAATGCCAAATCCACGGATTCCACTCGGAAGGAATGAATGTGTTTATACAGTGTTAATGCAATGTGAGTTGCTTTGGGTAAGATGTCTGCCAAATGCATAAATGTAGCTGGGACTCAACTTAGGATAGATTTCAGTAGAGTTTGCCAATGACAAAGCCACTTCTACCTATTATGAAATTTTTTCTATGTTTGAAGTTTGCTATAGGAGTTTAAAACAGTTTTTCAAAGTTTAAAATGACCTTTTTCAGTTTTCTTGAAGTACAGTATCTCAAAAGTAATAAAAATACATTATTCCGTTGCCATTCTGAATTCACTGATTGATGAATGTCTTGAATCAGGCCATCTCTAGATATTCTGAATGAACATTTTGCCTATAAAGCTTTAAGCACACATGAAAATTATGATACACCCAGTGCAATGAGGTGCCAAGCTTTTTTACTAGGTTCACCCGAGCAAAAGTCTCAATTTCACATGCTGTGCCATGTTGCCCCTTAGATACCTTGCAGAACTCTGGAGTAAACATATATTAATAAACAAACAACCACTTCACACCCCTAAACAAATGCATGACAACATGCTAGCAACCATTTAGAACGTACATCTTAACTTCAGTGTGTTCTATAAATCATACAGGGTGTGGGTACATAGATAACAGAATAAAGATATATAGTATATTTAGCCTGTTGTCCAGAGAAAGGGCTCTATGGCTAGAAAGATGGGGCATTCCCCTCATCAAGAGAGAGAGAAAGGGATCTAGCTTGATCCCAGAATGCCCAGTTGTGCACCTATGGAAATGCTGGTCTGAAACGGATGCAATTTTGAGGGAACTAAAAACAGACAGCGCCAAACTAAAATCTTGTCAAAAGTCAGTGACAGTTATTTTATTTGTTGCTTTTTAAAGTGATTGGCGGGTCTGTAGATGATGTGACGTTTAACCACCCTGTTGACTTTACGTCAAAAATTACCCAGATGCCATTTTAACAGGAGAAAAAAAAGTTTGGTGACTTCAATCAAACCAGATTTTTCTAAAATGACCCTGAAATTAAAAAAAAAAAAAATCCTATTTTTAAATTAAATTTAATGTAGCTGCTTTATTTTAAAAGTTTAGTGAGCGAGGGTTAAACATTACGCAGAAGCAGATCTGTTTCATTGCTAGTGAACCATTTAGTTTTCTGCTAACCAAGTCCAACATGTAATTACCTAATGTGCCATGTTGCTGAGGGTCTGATTAGTTTAAAGCATTTTACGACCAACAAACACCCATAGCTCATTAAAAGAATAAGGGAAAGCCTTTTAGACCATGTGGCGGGAGCGCCATTTTTTCCAGTACCTAAAATAGCAAACGTGGATTCGGACACACTAAATGCACCTGTGCCCTGCACTTTAGACCATGTGCTTAGATCATTAAAATAGAATCCATTGTCTGTGGCACAGCAGTTGATGGATCAAATGTTCTTCAAAGGTTCTAAAGGTTCAGTCTGGACTGCTATAAGTGATCATTTTCACAGCTCCATTTTAGATATTATCCACCAAAGCCTTCAAAGAAATTTGAAGATGACAGAGAGACTCAAATAGCTCAATTTCTTTCCCTTTGTTGCCTGGCCTGATCTAAAACATTCAGGAAAGTTCAAAAACTGCAAACCACAACTAAAACCCAAAGCAGCTCTCTTAAACTAAGCAGACATGCCTGAGCTTGGCATAAGAGACTTACAGAATATGATAAATAAATACCAAATTGCACATTAATAAAAGTGTCAATTAGTTGTGTTTGCAAGACTCGTACTACTAGTGAAGTAATAAACAGATAATTCCACAAATATGTAAAAAAGAGTATGTGCACGCCTCTGACTGGATATATAATGTACTGGTCAGACAGGGGAAATGTGCAGTCAGGATCATTGTCTGTCTGAATTTTTTCTACGTGGGCGTCTCAGCTAAAAATGCTGCCTCATAGCACGACTCTTCACCTAGCAATCTCATAGCAACCACACAGATCACCCCTGCAGTCAAAATGTAGCAGTCACTCAGAACACCTTAGCAAACTTACAGCAACAGCCTGCAGCTAATAATGGCTTGACAACCAAACAGAATAACAACTGCAGAGCTACATCATAGCATCATCTACGAATGGCTTAGCAACCTTATAACCTTACAGTAACTATCTAAAACTCCCTCGTAGCTATCATGCAAAAAAATGTGACTCAGAACCTAGCAACTACACTGCAACACCCTAAGAACTACTCTAGGCCCATTAACAACCAAATATAGCTAGAAATACTTTAAAAACTGCAGAGAAACTGTCTAGCAACCACAAAACACATTAAAAGCAACAGAGAACCCATTAGCCATTGTATAAGATATAAGATTTTTAATGACTTAGCAAGAGCAATTCCTTAGCAACCACTCAGATCCAACCTAATACCAGCTACAGCTAGCATTTACTTTGCAATCCTCCAGAAGCCCCTAGCTACCATACTGAACATGCTAATAACCATTTAGAAATAAATAAGTCAACGTTACAGCTTGCAATCCCATAGCAAGCACATATTATGCCAACAACTACCAGAATCCCTTAGGGAATACACAACAATGCATTAGCAACTATTAACAACAACTAGGCAACTGTACTGCAACATTCAAACACCTAAGAATGCATTATCAAACTTATAGCAACCCCCTGCAGCTAACAATTCCTTAGCGACCATCTGGAATCCCTAGCTACCGCATTGATATATGATAACCACTCAGAGCCTAGCAACTGCACTCCAGCATCCTAACAACCACTCATAAGGAATTAGAAACCTCATAGCACTACATTAAAGGTAACAATCCCTTAGCAACCACCCAGCACTCCCTAGTAATCCCATAAGAATAAATTAACAGCCTCTTAAAGCCCTTGAACAAATGCATGACAACATGCTAGCAGCAACTTGGAACATACAACTGAACTTCAGCACCTTAACAAATACTCAGAAAACCTTAGACAATTCATACTGTAGCAAAACACGGCACCCCTTAGCAATCCCACTACCTAGTAACCATTTAACAATACACTAACAACAACTTCAGAACTATTAACAACTGCAACAAAACACTAGCAATCCCTTGCAACATCCAGCTGAATTACATCACCCAAACAAACCACTCAGAACAACTTAACCACATAGAAACATTCGAATGCACCTAGCAACCCCTTAGATACCACGCAGAACTCCCTAGTAAACATATAACAATAAACAAACAACAACTTCAAATGCATGACAACATGCTAGCAAACAATTAGGACATATAACTGAGCTTCAGCACCTTAACAACCAATCAGAAAACCTTAGAAGGTTCATAGCAACACCCTGCTCACAATAACCCCATCAGCAACAACATAGAAATTCCTAGCAACCACACGACAGCACACTAACAATCAATGGTTAGCTGGTAAACTTAGCAACTACAAAACACACTATCATCCACTTACAACATAAAGCCGAATTGCAGAACTCTAGCAATCACTCACAACACATTAACAATCATATAGTAGCATTTTGCACCTAGCAACCCCTTTTCAACCACCCATATCCCTCTGGCAACCATAAAGCAACAAGTTAACACCCTCTGCCAACTGTACAACAACATGCTAGCTAACACTTACAACATACAACTGAATTGCAGCACCCTAACAACCATTCAGAATGTCTTAACCACATAGCACCATTCTGCACCTAGCATCTCTTAACAACCACCCAGAACTCCATAACAACCAAAAAGCCATATTACAACCACTGCAATCAACTTAGCAACTATACAACAACATGCTAGCTACTAATTACAACATACAACTGAATTGCAGCACCCTAGTAACCACTCAGTATGCCTTTAACACACAGCAACATTCTGCACCTATCCCCTTATCAAACACCCATAACTAACTGGCAATCAAAAGCAACATGCTAGCAACCACTCCAAACACACTTTGACAATTGTACAACAACATGCTAGTTACCACTTACAACATACAACTGAATTGAACAGCATCCTAGCGATCATTCAGAATGCCTTAAGCACATAACAACACTCTGCACCTAGCATGCCCATATTAACAACCCATAACTCAATGGCAACCCAAAAGCAACATGCTACAAACAACTTAGCAACTTAACGACAAAATGCCAGCTACTACTTACAAATGGATTGCAACCCCCTATCAACCAGTCAGATTGCCTTAACCACATAGCAACATTCTGCACCTAGCATCACCTTAGCAACTACACAGAACTCTATAGCAACCAAAAAGCCAACTTGCTAACCACTCCAAACACCTTAGCAGCTGTACGACAACATACTAGCTATTGCTGGATGGCAATGCTTTTACCACATACCAATATTATGCACCTACCAACCCCTTAACAACTACCCATAACCCCCTAGCAACCAAAAAGCAACACAATAACACCCACTGCAAACAACTTAACAACATGCTAGCTACTGTACCACATAACTGTTATGGCCCATACCTACAGTAGTAATGTCATTGTAAAAACCCTAGCAACTGCATTTTAAAGTGCCATCAAGCATTTAAAACCTCATAATAACAACAACCTAACTTTTTGATTACCTCCAGACCACATAAAGCTGTCCAACAACCAAATTCTCCTTTATTATGAATCAATTGGTTTTCTCCTTGGCTGCCCTCATCTCAGGCTTGAGTGTGTTTATTTGGAAAGAAGCTTCTGAACACTCAAATAACAAACTCAGCAGGATCTTTTGAAACTTTGATGAGCAATCAGAAGGCTCTGTATTGCTTAAGATAGGTTAGCTTGTGAGATTTACTTCAACTCTATAAAGAAAAACAAGTCAAAATAGATGATGTGTAGAATTTGACAAGTTAGCATCAGACAAGTTCGTAGTAAAAAAGCTTTGTGATGATGTAATGGTGTCCAAATCACTATTAATCCAGAATTGTATTTGAACATTTTAAAATGGCAAACAAACTGAAGGGGGAAGCATGGTGGCACAGTGGGTAACGCTATTGCCTCACAGCAACAAGGTCACTGGTTCGAGCCCCGGCTGGGTCAGTTGACACTTCTGTTTGCATGTTCTCCATGTGTTCACTTGGGTTTTCTCCGGGTGCTCCAGGTTTCTCCACAAGTGCAAAGACATGCGCTATATGTAAACTGGGTAAGCTATGTGTTTGTCCTGGTCAACTAAGTAGGGGTTAAGCCTTGGGCTAACGACCCACCTCGTAAAAATGAGATGTTATGAAACACCAACATGGTGCAGCTAAATAGCAACTTCGTTATAAACGGCCCTGGTAGTAAGTAACTAAGTAAAATAATTGAAAAGTGCTAATGCTAAATTTGGCTTACCCTGAAAAGTGGTACTTTTACCATTTCATTATATCAAATTATTAAATTAAGTCTGCATAATTTATGGATCAATATTTTCATAGCCTTTCACAATACTAGTGTAAGATTCCATTCTATCAGCCCAAAGACGGAACCCGATGAATGGTCGAAAGTTAAATGCGTGTAAGCCTTTTTAGCGCTTGTGAAAAGAATTGTGTTATTTATTCAAATTTATAAATTTTAATTTTTTTAGCTCCAGTTCAATCTGACTCCAACTTTTAATATTATCATTTATGATTTTAGCTGACCACATTTTTAGTTGTGATACAATTTAGATTTTGCTATTTTCTTGGGTCCGATATTCTTAATTGTACATTCATTAGGGACCGAACGCCGCTTAGATTTCCACGCTGAGGGATTGAGTTTCTTCTCATGGACATTATCTCGACACTCTGAAGTTAGCCAGAGGATGTAGGGTTAACTAATTCCCAAGCATTCTAGTTGCCTCCTGCTCACTCATACTCAAAGAGTAGTGAATTTAGTCATTTCCATACAACTTGCTAATATCAGTGATTAAATGATAACAATGTCTTCATGCTGCCACACCTCCTGCTTCATACAGTCAAATGCACCTTGAAAAATCTATACAATCCCGTCACATCATAATGGTAGAACAGAGACAATGATTTCGGGAAACTCCAGAATTAATCAAAAAGGTTAACATTTATTTTTCAGATGAAAGTGTATCATGCCAATTACAGAACCAAACAATAAAAGCCAATTCAGAAGTAAATGCACAACCTCAATTACTCAAAGATAAATGTATAGATGGAAGTTCAAAGGTAAAGGCAAAAGGCAAAGGCAAAGATTCAAATTCATTTATGGGCCATTCAAGGCAAAGATCTGGCACTTATGGCAAAATATAGTCTGAACGTGAGCCTAATGTGGCCCATGTGAAAAATTGTAAATTTGACCCAAATAATGGAGAACAAACGTGGGCCACAGTTGGCAAAAATGTGGCAGTCATTTAAGGGTAATTTAGGTCTAAAACCAAAGTGGCTCACGTGTGTGATTGCAAATGTGGCCTAGTTATTATAAAACATATGTGGGCCGCTTTTGGTAAATATTTGGCCCAGTAATCTCCGGCTAATGTGGCTGTGAGCCTAAAGTGGTCCAGATGTGCTATGACAAATGTGGCCCAGTTATCTTAAGACATATGTGGGCCATTGTTGGCAAATATTTGGCACAGTAAGCTCCGGTTAATGTGGCTGTGAGCCTAAAGTGGCCCAGAAAAAATATGGCAAATGTGGCCCAGTTATCTTAAAACATATGTGGATCACTTTTGGTGGATATTCAGCACAGTAAGCTCTGGCTAATGTGGCTGTCAGCTTGTAGTAGCCCAGAAAAGATATGGCAAATATGGCCCAGTTTTCTTAAAACAAATGTGGGACACTTTTGGCAAATTTTCGTCAAAGGAAGCTCGGGCTAATGTGGCTGTGAGCCTAAAGTGGCCCAGTGAAGATATTGCAAATGTGGCCCAGTTATCTTAAAACATATGTGGGCCACTTTGGTAAACATTAGGCACAGTAACCTCTGGCTAATGTGACTGTCAGCCTATTATGGCCCAGAGAAGATATGGCAAATGAGGCCCAGTTATCTTAAAACTTATGTGGACCACATAGACTAAAGTCACCATCATGGAGAAATGCTTTAGTTGGGCTCATAGCCCTAAACCTCTTAATATAAATTTTATTTTGGGCTACTGTAATTTTTAAGAACTTTGCTTGAAAAGTATTTTAATTACAGCAAACAAGCCAAGTAATTTAAAAACATAACAAAAAAAAAACATAAAATTAAGTGAGGCACAACCTGTGATAAAATAATATATTACACTGATATTAACCAATGTTTAATCCATTATTAGTAGTAATGTAAAATCATGCTTGCACATGCCACATAATTATGATGGTTTATAAGCTAAAAAAAATTCTATGGTTCCACTTCTGGTCACAGAGACATCAATAATCAGCGTATAAGCCTCAACAACTATACCTCCAACAACCAGCGTATGAACCTCAACAACAATAAACAAAATGAACAAAACTCACAAACATCACAAAAAGGATACTAAAAGTGACAAAAATACACAGCGTCAACATAAACAGCAGAATAAAAATTTAAATAATGAAAACTGTAGCATCAATAAGCTATTTAATGTTTTCATACTGCATTGCACGCTGAGATTTTTGTACTTTGCCACACCCAGCAAGTGTAAGGTGTAGGTCAGATTTGGACCAGAATAAAATCAAATTGTGGCCTAGAATAGGGTCAGTTCTGGTTCATTTGGTTGAATTCTGGCTGATATGTGATATTGCTATGGCTTAATTGTGGCCCATATTTGGCAAACAGGAGTGGACCGCCCTATTGCCATCATTCCATGCAGTATGTCAGTGTCTGGTGTGGGCCGGATTTGAGCCACACAAATTTTGCTATCTGGGTCAAATGATATTCAACAGTGAAAAAATTAAACTCAAGCATGTCCTTGACAGCCTATTAAACTAAAAGTTCAGTTTTACTTAAAATAATTGTGACACGTATTACTATTGTACAGAATGTAGCTCTAAATGTTCCTTCATGTTACTGCTTTTAATTATAAAGAAGGTATTTTATGATAAATCCAGGGAAATTAAAAAAGACAACAAAAATGTATTGGTTCCTACTATTGAAATAAGATGATACAATAAAATTATTGTAAAATTAAGGCAAGGCAGCTTTTTTTAAAAAGCTAATTTTATACACAATGGTAATTCAAAGTGCTTTACATAAACATTAAAATCAATGTTTACATAAATACATACAATTAATAGTATTGTTGGTACAAACTTAATCCAAACAAGCAGTCAATCCAAACCAAACCAAAACAATCTATGTTAACATAAATACATAAATTTAATAGTATTGGTGGAATAAACTTAAACCAACCAAGTAGCCAATCCAATCTAACCCAAACCAAGCCAAACTAATCTCATCCAATCCAACCAACCAACCAACCAACCAACCACATAGATCAATCAATCAATCAATCAATCAATCAATCAATCAATCAATCAATCAATCAATCAATCAATCAATCAATCAATCAATCAATCAATCAGCCAACCAATCAATCCAGATGTCATAGTGTGACAAAGTGCAGCTTGTTTTTGCTGCATTCTAAAAAACAACTAGATCACTGTAACCCACAACTGTGAGAAAATGCATTCTCCCAAGAGCATTCGACATGCGCAATGCTCTCAGGTGCATCTTTTCTAGTGAACAGAAGCTCAGTGAGCATGTTTAATTCGAATCAAATGTAGCATGTTAAAGTCTGGATGTCGACAGTTCTGCACACCCATTGGAACACACTGTAACTCTGGATAATGAAGGCGAAGGCATTCCACATCACACATCACTGTGTTCTCAAGCATACGAAAAGCATTTCCGCCGTCTCCCACAGGATAAGCGCTGTGCCACTTGTGTGCCAAAGCAATAAGAGTGATAAACAGTGCGGACTGCCACTCATATGGGATAATCAAACACGCAAATTAGCATCATTAATAACTGTCTCTTCTCTTCTGATCCTGAGTGGACTGTAAATCACGTCATAAATAAAAATTAATGAACAAGCTGTGGTGGTTGGCAAATCTGGAACGTAAAGCTAAGATGACAAATGCCTTACAGTAGGTGTGGAGGTAGGAGTTCTGTTTGCTTTCTATATGATTATATCTATATGATATGAAATAGTGTTACGGCCTGGTTATACCAAGTATGATTATATCCATAAAGACGTAATTCCAAAAGGCAGTTACTCTAAATATAAAAGAACAGCTAGAGTCAACAACACTACAATAAGAATAATGGCACAAAAGAATAAAATTGTTGGAATCACTATTAAAATCTGTATTTTTTTTTTTTCCAGATGATGGATGATAAAAAAAATTGACAGCCGATCAGAATAAGAAGCCATGGATGCTAATCTAGTTATCATTTTAGCTTTATATGTTTCTAACATTTGTATCTAACATTTCTGATTTTGAATCGTCAAAGCTTTAAAGCAAACTCGAAACATATCTTTAGATAGTTCTATCTTGGTGCATTTCAATTTGCATAGCTATGCACTATTCTATTAATTAGCATAAGTTCATTCATTTATTCATTTTCTACCGCTTTTCCGGGGCTGGGTCGTGTGGGCAGCAGCCTTAGGAGAGAACCCCAGACTTCCCTCCACCCAGACACTTCCTCCAGCATCTCCAGGGAGATCCCGAGG
Organism: Danio albolineatus; assembly: GCA_903798035.1. Taxonomy (NCBI): domain Eukaryota; kingdom Metazoa; phylum Chordata; class Actinopteri; order Cypriniformes; family Danionidae; genus Danio; species Danio albolineatus. The sequence continues at coordinate 1,550,132 of CAIGQQ010004613.1, read as the reverse complement.
CGTTTCCAGGCCAGCCGAGAGACATCGTCCCTCCAGTGTATCCTGGGTCTTCCCCGAGTCTTCCCGGTGGGACATACTTGGAACACCTCCCTAGGTAGGCATCCAGGAGGCATCTGAAACAGATGCCAGAGCCACCTCAGCTGACTTCTCTCGATGTGGAGGAGCAGTGGCTTTACTCAGAGCTCCTACCGGATGTCAGAGCTCCTCACCCTAAGGCATAAGTTGTGTATGTAAAAAATTTAAAAAGATAAAACATATATTCTCTATTCATTCAGACTTAAACAAAGCTTTCAAAATTTCAACAGTCAAAAATTCTAACTCCAATGTCAAAAAGTTCCA
>CAIGQQ010004613.1:1525740-1549393 GCA_903798035.1 Danio albolineatus | reverse complement strand
TTCCAACTGTCAAATTGTCAAAAGCTCAAACTACAACTGTCAAAATGTCCTAGAGTAAAAATGTCAGACTCCGGCTGTCAAAATATCAAACTCCAACTGTCAAAAGTTCAAACTACAACTGTCAAAATGTCCTAAAGTCAATATTTGAACTCTAACTGACAAACTTTTAACATGTCAAACCAACAGTAAAAATGCAGACTTAAATTGTAAAAAATTCAAACTCCAACTGTCAAAAAATTCAAACCCTAACTGTCAAAAATTGTAATTCCAACTGTCAAAAGTTCACACTACAACTGTCAAAATGTCCTACAGTCAAAATTCTAGATGGCTGTTGAAATATCAAACTTCAACTGTCAAAAATGCAAACTACAACTGTCAAAAATTCTTACTATAGCAGTCATGTCAAACTCCAACTCCAGCTGTTAAAATATCAAACTCCAACTTTCAAAAATTCAAATTCCAACTGTTTAAAGTTCATACTACAACTGTCAAAATTCCAAATTCCAAACGGCTGTTATCATATCAAACTCAAAAACTGTCAAAAGTTCAATCTCCAGCTGTCAAAAACGATAAAGGCTAGAATGGATATGCGGCCAGCCAGAAGTGCGATATGCACATTAATATAGCAGCATTTTTTGGGGGGTGGGGGTAGACGATAATAAAATACAATAAATGGAAAATTCAATAAATAATATAAATAATTCTCGTTAACTTCCGGCCGCAAACGTATCCGTTCTAGCAACTACCGTCTAAAACTAAAAATATAACCATCTCCTACAGTACAAATTTCAGACTCCAGCTGGTAAAATATCAAACTCAAACTGTCAAAATGTCCTACAGTCAACTCTAACTATCAAACTTTTAACACATCAAACCTACAGGCAAAAAATGCAATTGTAAAAATATCAAACTCCAACTGTCAAAAAATTCAGACTCCAACTGTCAAATGTTCAAACTCCAACTGTCAAAAATCCAAATTCCAACTGTCAAAAATTCAAACTCCAACTGTAAATTCAGATTCCAACTGTTTAACGATTATACTACAACAGTCAAAATTCTAAATTTCAAACAGCTGTTAACATATCAAACTCAAAAACTGACTCCAGCTGTCAAAAACTAAAATTAAACCATCCATATGTCAAACTCCTACAGTGCAAATTTCAGACTCAGCTGTTAGAATATCAAACTTCAACAGTCAAAAATTCAAACTCCAACTGTTGTACATCTCAAAACAATTAGATAAAATAAAAAAATAAAAACACAACAACTGTGATTTATTGTGAAAATTTTCAGCTTTAGCTATGAAACATCAAATTCAAAACCTGTCAATAAAATAAATTGTCAAGAAAAATTTATTATTTAATATACTATACTATTATTTTATTATATATAATTTCAGGTTCTCTCAAGCCAACATCAAAATTTGTTTACAACTTTAGTAAAAATAATAATAATAATAAAGTCAGCAAAACTACTCCACTAATGGCTAAACAGACAAAGGAGAAGTAAAAAAAAAGAAAAAAAAGAAAGAAAAGTTTTGCTGAATGCTTTATACAGTTTTTTGTATTCATTGATTGATTATTATTTCCATTCATATCTGCCATAAGAAAACAGGTTATAACATGCACTACAAAATAGGTATAGTATCTTCTTAAATGTCTTGCCATAATGTAACAACTAAGAATCCCCCCTGCCAAACAGAGAAGCACAGTTGTTGTGCCAACAAAACTGGCCAACATCTCCGTAGAAAGCCTGAGCATGTCTTTCACTAAAGCACTCAGGGCACTTCACCCTCAAAATCATGTTAAATTTAAAATAATTACATGACACACTTAGCCAAAACATCATTGGGTGCTTAATTCATCTCCTCTTCCTGTCCCAGAGTCAACAAGAAGTGGCATTTGCAATCCAATTTACTTCCATCATACAAGTTTTTCCAGTATTAAATGTGATACAAAAATAAATAATTGAGTAAGCTGGAAAAATTAATCCATCCACAATTAATAGGATCATGAAAAGTAGATGTTACACACTGTACCAAAGGAAAGTGGCTAGAGGAGATGTTTAGCAACAAGAATTCATTTCAACATATATTTGAATTTCATAACATGGGAAAATATTTTTTTCTTTAATCCAACAAGTGCAGCTTTTATAAATGCATTGATTTTACATTTAATAACTCATTTTAGAGAAGATAAACAAGATAAAATCCCAGGACTAATTACTTCAGACACTGCGAGAAAATATCTTATGTTGCAAAGTTCATATTTTATTTTAGAAAACGTCTGTAAACAAAAAAAATAATAATAATTGTATCATAAGGGTCTTAAAAACCAGGGACACACTAACGGCTAGTTATCATAAGTTTATGTTGGGCTATTTTGGCTCTCATCAGGTTTACGTCTTTGGAAGTGCACCCGATTCCTCATATAGATTAAGCAGTGCCGTCAGCAAGATAATGCTTTGATTAGCTATGGTTCAGATAGCAAATGATAGCAAGAAGTCAAAAACTGAAGTGACAATACCAATCAACCCAAGTCCAATGCAAAGAAGCTGTCTTGCATGTCATTGCATTTCTCAAATATTTCCAAATGATCTGGATTATCAGCTTATCAGACTGAATGAATGAGTGAATCCCTCTGTGGAGAGCATCAAAGTACTGTGAAAATAATATAGAAACAATGTTTTGGTTACGATTTTCACGCATGTTCTAGTTTCAGTCAGCTGTTGTCTGTTTGGTGCTCACGTGCAGCTTTTTGGCCCAGATGGGACCAGACGCACAGTCAGTGTTTATCGCTGCTAGATCTTTGATGACAACTTGGTGTGTCCAGGGCTTAAAACTTCTCCCTTATTTTCTACGGAATGTAAAAACAATCAAGATATTTGCCTGATATACCTCAGGCTCTATTAAGCAACCCCAATTACTTTTTTTTTTACATCGGGTTATACCTTAGCATCTAATTTGTGCCCTAAAAGGTACAAGTCAAGTTCCAGTAATTGGCTTCACTCACTAATGAGGGTGACGTTTGGAGTTAATCTCCTTTCCTCAGGGCACAATACGCATTGTTTTGCAAAGAAGATTTGTTAGAAGCATCTCAGTACCACACAGTTGCCAGCAATGACAGACCCTTTTTTCTCAAAGATTACATTTTGTAGGGGAAAACACTTCAAGGATCGCACTGTAGCAGTCTCAAGCAATCACCTTTATATTGCTAAGATAAATGAGTAGCATAATCAAAACATTTCTCAAGGAATAAAGCGTGTTTTTAAATACATAATCCGTAAACACTGAAGAAACTGACAGGTTGTTAGAAGAAACCAAAACACTTTCGTTTATTTACACAGAGACTGCTGTGTGGTTTCAAGACTAGTTATTTTCAAAGAAAGGTTGTTTATTGTTTTGTCTGACTCACTGGCTCCTCTTGAAATCTGCATGAAGGCCTCGACTCCTTTCTCGCCATAGCTTCCCTCCGAGGCCACCGTAGATACGTAGTTCCACTTCATCGACTTGACTATATCCACCATTGCTTGTGCCTGGAAGGAGTCAGGAGGTACGACACGAGAGAAGAAATCGTACCGGCGGTCATCGCTCAGTTCTGGAGCGGTGGAGGCGTAGCTGATCTGCGGAATCTGAAAGCAGACCAAAAACAAAGTGGTTAGATTCACTGTTGCCGTGGTTAGAAAACTGAGTTGCCTCAATTTTTATTTCTGTCAGCCCCTATAATGGAAAATGATAGAGTGTTCTTTGCCATGATTCTGTATTGAATGTCAATTACTCAAACTTTCATGGGGAATTGTATCTGCCATCTCTCTTTGACGTGGTCGTAATATAAATGCTGGTCCGTGGTGGGTTCATGCAATGAAACTTATATTAAATTGAAATTGAGACAAGGCTGAGCTGACGTCAGGTCTCTCTCTACTGCCATAAGTGATTCTTCCTAAAAGGTGGCTGTTATTGAAATACTTAATTTTATAGAATATAGCGTAATGCATTTTAAGCAATATCATGCAAGCATAATCCTGCATAACTATATTGTAAAGCAAAAAGACCTATCTGCTGCAGTTTGGCATGTGCATAGTAAAATGTTGGTCTTTGGCAGATATCAGAAATAAACTGAAAGAGACTTTCACATCACCCACCAGCTGTCGGCGCAGACTGCGGCGGCACATTTATCATCTTGGACAAGCTGCATAATACACTCGTTGTTTTTTGAGTTATGTAATGAAACAGCGAGTGCTGCATTTAAGTCGTTCACCTCAGAAGAGGTCATACTGTGAATATACACAAACACTAAAACGGTCGCTTAACACCATTTAGCATAAAATCCCACCGATTTAGTTCCCTAATGTATAGTCAAGGGTGACTTCAACTCTGAAACTTGATGATTCAACCTCTTGAAATGATGACCTCCTGGAACAAAGCTTGTTATGAAGTTATGAAAATGTCCTTGGCTGAGGCAAATCGGGCCCCAGATGATCATCAATGGCAGCCAACAATGTTCAGGCTATTTTCCAGTGTGTTCAATAATCACTTGCCTTGAGTCACATTTCTGTATTAAGGGGGAACTGAATATGTAAATGTCTTCACACAATTTCAAAAAAGCTAATCTGCAAATACTCCTCACAACTGCCCGCATTATCCACCAAAGCTCAGGCATGTTTTCTATTTTCCGACAGAAGCTTTGTCACGTCTTCTGCGTTAGAAGTCTCACACTCAAACTCTCAGCAATTCCCAGTTATATTTTTGAAGCATGTAAAGGCACGCTTCGTGCCCAGGCTTCATGTGACATTTTCCTCTGTTTACTCAGTAAACACAGTAAAATAACCTTGCAATAACCCTCAAAAGGCTAGTGAATGAAAAGAAAACCTTTTGAACATTTCAAGGAGGAAAAACACACCGACCGATTTTCAAAAGGCGCTTGCCTCCTGCTACTGGTGGATGAATTGAGAATGTAGACGGTCCATGAATAATCATTACTAGCCATGAAACTGGATTTTTAAAAAAGGGACTTTGCAAATATTCAGGGAAGAATGATAAGCTAGCTCCTGGTACATACAAACACATACCTAAAGGTCAATGCTTCAGTAGGCGTCAAAGAAATTCAACATATCTTTTGAAAAGTTCAAAACGAGTTTGACTCAACTGGCGCTCAGGGTTTTCTTTGCAATTATCTGCATGCCTTTTCCTCCATTTGACACAGGTCTGGGATTACTTGAGCTTTGACCAAATCAGGCCAGACCCATTCTTCTAACAGTTAATTCCCTCCTCTGAAGAGAGCCTCCTGCTCGTCAGCCAGCAAACTTTAGCTAAATGCAGCTTTTTTCAATTAGCCTTTTGATCTTGCTTGATTTAACGGTGAGCTAGGCTTTTCCATTAAATCATTTGGTTGAAAAATATATAAGGGACAAAATTTGTGGGGGTGGATGTGCATGAACTATGTGCATTTGGGGAGAGAAAAAATGAATTTAGCAGTAAGTAAGGTGAAACACTAACAATCATGCAGCAGAATGGAAGCCGTTGATTACTGTGCTGTATTGAACAATGGTTTGTCCTAAAACTCTTTTGCGAGCTGTCACTTTTTTAATTTTTTTGCTAATTCTTTCCCTTGGCAGACAACTCTTCTGGCTCTCACAGCGTGAATGCAATTTTTGGAAATCTCAGAAACTTTTGGAAGGAAAAGGCAGAACAAAACATGTTTATGGATTTCTTTTCATAATTCAATTAATTATGTTATTGCAAAGAAGAAAAAGTGAGAAAAAACAAGGATAATGGGAAAGATGAGGGAGGAATGTGAGCTGAAAATGTCTTGAGGTTGGTTCACTCTATTCTTGTTTATAGCTTGTACTGTAAACAGAATCTGCTATGTTTGTTCAAATACTATCCAGTCAGAAATACTAAAACATCTACTATTGTCTTTCTCTTAAAATGTCTTAATATCACTGAAACACAAACCTTTTTTTTTTTTTTGGAAACAGGCTCAAGTCCCAGAGAGTTATACAGTTGAATTTTATAATTTTAGTACTTCTAAGTGGTTTATTTATAAACTAGTTTCAAGAGGATCACGTGCTTATGATTGCTTGCGGCTGGTCCTGCACTATCCAATTGATGATTCACCAATTAGACGATTCCTAAGACACTATAAATACCCTAAGTTCTATATCACAGCCATCTTCGTTTTAAAGAATCCCCACTTCCACCTCTACTCCTCCTCCTTTTCTTTATGGGTGGCACAGCGGCCCAGTGGTTAGCACTGTTGCCTTCCAGCAGGAACATCACTGGTTCTAGGACTTACCAAGACAACTGATATTTCTGTATGGAGTTTCTCCCCGTGCTCAAGTGGGTTTCACCCAGGTTCCCCGTTTTCTTCCCACCATCCAAAAACATGCAACTTCAGTTAATTGATTAATTAAAATTGGCACCATAGACAAGCTCCTAGTACTACTAGGAGTTCATTACTCTCTGTTCATTAGCTACTCCAGCAGGGGAGTTCTCGAGATCTGCCTGAGCTCAAACTCCCCTATCGCCTTGCAAATGGGAGGGAGCCCTGGGCTCGAGGATCTTATGAGCTCAGTGCTCCCTCCCGGGACAGCATACCAAACAAGCTTTATAATCAATCATCAGCTAAGTGTGAACTCTTGAATATGATTTAATGAGTTAATAAGTGCAGGAGGGTGCCACGGTGGCGTAGTGAGTAGCACGTTCGCCTCACAGCAAGAAGGTCGCTGGTTCGATCCCCGGCTAGGCCAGTTGGCATTTCTGTGTGGAGTTTTCATGTTCTCCCCGTGGTTGTGTGGGTTTCCTCCAGGTGCTCCGGTTTCCCCCACAGTCCAAAGACATGCGGTACAGGTGAATTGGGTAAGCTAAATTGTCCATAGTGTATGTGTGTGAATGAGAATGTATGAATGTGTTTCCCAGAGATGGGTTGTGGCTGGAAGGGCATCCGCTGCGTGAAACAAATGCTGGATAAGTTGGCGGTTCAATCCGCTGTGGCGACCCCTGATTAATAAAGGGACTAAGCCGAAAAGAAAATGAATGAATGAATGAATAAGTGCAGGAGATCAGTTGAATGGATTCAAAAATGGTAAAACTCAACTGTTTTAATCCAGGGGACTTTTACTCATAATTTTTCTCCGACTTAGTCTCTATTTCAAAGGGTTGCCAGAGTGGAACTGTCGATGCAACTGATGGCCTTTCAGCCGCAACCCTCTATAGGAAAACACCCATACACATTTATTCACACACAGAATCATACACTATGGACGATTTAGTTTATTCAGTTCACCTATAGCACAGGTCTTTGGACTGTTGGAGAAACCAGAGCACCCAGAGGAAACCCACACAACCACAGGGAGAACATGCAAACTCCACACAGAAACATCAACTGGCCCAGCCAGGACTGGAACCAGCAACCTTCTTGCTCTGAGGTGATAGTCCTAAATAATGAGCCACCATGCCGCCCCAAGGGACTTTCAATACAATTAAAAACAATACAATTTGAGTGTTCATTTAATACAAGTTTGTTTTGTCACAATTCCACATTAAGAAATACGAAAAAGCCACAGGAAAAGTGGAGATGTACTAATAAAAAACAACTGGAACTTTAGTTAAATTTGCAATTACTTCTCCGCTAATCTATAGTCACCTTCTCTTCATGAAATCAACAAACAAGCTTTCACTTTCTAAATTGTACATTTCCTAAAGGTAATGATAAAATCCACAGCTTTCAGCTCCCCCCAGAGTTGTCGTTCGAGCTATTAATAAAGTTTTGCAGTTTCTAAAAAAGTATGAGTCATTCTGAAACAAGTATGTATGTACCGCAATGTATTTGTTTGTATTACAAAAGATATTTTTGCAGCATCACCATCTGAAGCAATTACAGGTTGCCTCTTTCAACTCAAGTCAAATCCTGAAGCAAGAACTCGTCATTTAAACCATTCCAAGACAGTTTCCTTTGCCTGCAGCAAGCTTTGACTGTTTGCTCCTTGAGGAGTCAGAGGAAACAGATCTTGTAGCCCCAAAACATGGGATAACACAGATCAGCTAGAGGTGAGGCCTGGAGCTTTCAAAAGCAAACCCCCGCCCCCTCTTCTTTCCTTCATCATTCTTTCAGTCCTGTCTTTCACACTCACTCACAGACACACAAATAATATCAAGGCCCTGCATCGTAGCCATAGCCCTTGTAAGCTGTCAACTGTGTATTTATGTGTCTGTGTGGATGACAGGAAGGGCCGTGATGAACATTGTTCGGCTTAGGGATGGCGCCCCATTATCGGACTCCATTATCTTGTCTATCAGGGTGACTGATCTGAAGGTGGTGGCTACTGCGTCCCCAGAATCCAGGGGCCTGTCTTGTGTCAAGTCAAGAGGTGTAAGAATAAGGCGTCTTGTTGGACCATCCGTCAGGTGAAGGCGTCTTTTATTCACCCCCACAAGAATAGCCCAAAGAACTTAGTGGTATTTTGTGGCATTCTCGTTCTAAGGTGATTACTGGTGTAATGATAAATAAGAGGGCAGGCAGACTTAATAGTTAGAGAGTTTGACTTGTGATACAAAAACTGCGGGTTCGAGTCCCTGCAGGTTGTAGGTGGAGGCACTGAATAAATCAGCAATCTGTTCTACCCTCAATACCAAAACAAAGTCAGTAAACCTCCAACTTTTCCCTGGGCAGCTCACTGTGTGTTCGGTGTGTTCTTAGTGTGTGTTTATGGGTGTGAGTTGCTGATAAGCACTTAAATGTAATATGAAAGTGATAAAAATTGGCGCCAAAAGTGGGACTACAAGCACAAACATGGGTTTTTCAAAACTGAAAGATTTTCTGTTAAGATTTTCCAAAAATCTGGGTACAGTGTGTTTGTGTGGACACTAAAACCAGAGAATTTGCCTCATGACATAAGCGTTTCCTCCTTTCTAATTGGTCAACACAGCTGCATACCAACAGTGGAAGACGCAAATGAGGCAAAATTACACACATTCATCACAAACGCATCACATATTTCTCGTTCTTTTGCTGCGGGAGGGTAATCTGCCTCTGCTCTCACAGTAATTAATTCCCTGTTTGGTGTAAACTCTTGATGTGAAGTGTCATTATCGCCCCCTGATGGTTTGGCGTGCCATTAACGTGCATTACAGTAATTTTTTTGCATTGCCATGTGAATGGAGTTTTTTTTTTTTTTTCAAAATAAAAAGGGGGGGAAACCCTGTTTATAAAAACGCCATGTGCATGTGGACATTGCCTAAATCTGGGGGGGGGGGGGTGGGGCCCCCCCCCCCCCCCCCCCCAAAAAAAGTGTGTGTTCACAGGTGTGAGTCGCTCTGGATAAAGTGTGTGCTAACTTCTCAAATGTAAATGTAAACAATTTGCACCTAAAGCAAGATTGCAAGTGTGATGAACCAGTAACTCTAGGATTGAGAGTTTGGTCTGTCTCAAAAAACCTAAAACCTTTACTTTTACTCAGTGTTTTCCAAAACAGTCTTTCATTTGCAAAACCCATTTTCAAGACATTCAAGCCATGACATCGAAATATGTTCATACCATCTTGTGCCTCACATTGTACTTATATTCCGGTGTGATTCTCCATTGTGAATAATGATCAAACCACTCTGAAAGTACATGGTCCATAAATATGGGTGCTGTGCTATGTATATTTGAAGAATCATATTGAGGGGATTGTCTTCAAATAAATGTCTGAACCAAGCCAACAGTAACCAAGCAGCATCTCTCTTCACAAGCGATTTTAATTTATTTGGTTTTGCTAACATTATTATCTACAGCTTCCTTGCGAGCTTGTAAACACCTCTTCGGGGCTGTCACACATCCAGCCACACTTCCTCATAAGTCAACATTTGGTGAGCAAAAACAACCTGAAGGGTTTTTGTCACCTGCCAGTGCTTAATGTGGTCGTGACCCTGGAGTCCTCTGTCTGAGCCAAAGACTGATGAGTTTCACGATAATAGATCCGCCTTATGACCACTAGGGGTCATTTTTTGCATCCACTCGAAAGGTCAGGTGTGTTGACAGCGCTCATAAAAAGAAATAGACGAGGTATTTGACAATAGGCTGACCCGGCATTGATCAGAGTTGGAGTGCCTCTGCCTGAGTGAAATGGAGAATCGCTGCAGACAGAGGCTACAGCGTTGGACGTGTGACATGGGGGATGACATTTCCAGTGACATTTTCTCTACCGCTATTCTCCACTCAACACAGTGACATTAAATTTTATGGTGGTGGAGAACTTACAAAAGTAGCACCATTAGAAGGGTGAATTTGTAACTGGATAGAGATCAAAGCGAGAAAGCGATTTGTGGATTTTTTTTTCCATTGAACACATCAGGTCTAGTTTGACAAATGTTGATGCAGCTCATTTACTCTTAACAACAAAATGGGACAGCAAGCTCCCGAAAAAAAATCACTTTCATGGAAATTATGTGTTACACTTCAGGAAGCTATGTGTTACAAGCAGGGCTTGACATTAACGTTTTTGATCACCAGCCACTGTGGCTAGTAGCTTTCCAACATTAGAAGCCATTAGCCATTTTCACTAGCCACAATTTTGTTGTTGAGAAAATATATTTTATAAGCATAAATATGACTTTTACGTGCTAAAATTCCTTGATTTAGATTTTGTGTTCTGTCCACATGCCTCCTCATTCATTTCACTTTTTGTGTGTTGTGTGTGAGCTTGCTCAATAAGCACGAGCAAATGGGTCATGGTTTTATAATGTCGCATAGTAATTAGTTTTTATTTCACATGACTTTTCAGAGCTCAAAATTAAGGATTTACCAAATGTACCTCTAACCACACTAAAATAAATAGTTATTTCTTAGCGACAAATTTTAAATGTGTCAAAACAAGCTAAATATAGATGTATAAAATACTTTTTATTTAGCAAAAAAAAAATAAACAAATAAAATAACATTTAAACATTATTATTGTCATGTATTTAAAACTATACAGAGTAATCTGTCTTGGCAAAAGGTCCCAGATCACCCGTTCACCCGATCACTACACATAAATGCTAAGTTAATATCGTATTAAAGCAATGTTACTGTAAAAAAAATGATAATTAAAAGAAAGCAGGTGAAAAACATACCATGTGATAATGAAAGGATGACCATACGCACACGGTTAACGTTAGGCCTATTAATAATCTGTTCAAATAATGGTTAAAGCGAAAGCAACCGCTGCTGCTTACAAAAAGACAAATCTGGAGCTCTTAAAAAGCAGCAAGACTGTGGGTGCATGAGTATAACTTTTTGTCTAGCCTATTCGAAAGAGAAGTAATCACATCAGTTGCGTTTCTAGGCACGGTTGCTTCAAGCAAAGAAACGGGAACGCGCATGTGTTTTGAACAGTTGCGTGCATCCAATCAGCTGTTGGCGCGAGTGATGTTTCTCTCTTTTAATATTCACCTGCTATCTTTTGCTCGTGCAAACACAATTATTTTCGTCAGTCATGCTGCTTCACGATTCTAAGATCGCATTTGCACCCATATTGAGCCATCCTTATTGTGGAACCCTGCTTTTAAGAAAACTACAATTTAAAATGATGGTAACACTTTATTTCGATGGTCCATTTGAGTATTAGTAGACTGTCTACTTAATATCTGTTGATAATGACATTCAACAGACATTTAACTGACTATAAGAAACTTTGCGAGTACATGTCAACTTACAATAACCCTACCCCTAACCCCAACCTAACAGTCTGCTTATAATCTAATTAAAAAGTAGTTACAATGTAATTTATATTCAACAAACGAACCATCAAAATGAAGTGTGACCAAAATGATTTTCAACCGGCCAAAGTGGCTAGTGGTGGTGCCTGTCTAACCTGCCACAGCGGAAATCTACCAGCATTCGGCGGGTTGGCGGGTGTTAATGTAAAGCCCTGGTTACAAGGTGTGTGTCTTTCTACTGTACCTGTCCTGTGCATTCTCTCTTTTTTCCCTTTCACTTTACAGAGAGCTCCACCCCAATTGTGCACCTACTGTGCTCTGGCATTGGCTGCGGAGACTTGGGCATCTTTAAAAAAAGACTTGAATAAGGGTGCTTAAATATTACTATGGTTGCGTGTTCCCTGAGGGACAGTGAGGGAAACCGGAGGACCCAGAGGAAATCCACGACAATATGCAAACTCCACATAGAAATCCCTACTGGCCCATCCAGAACTCAAACCAGTGACCTTTTAGCTGTGAGGCGACAGTGCTAACCATATTCCTTTTTTCTTTCATTTATTGTTGAGTTGTAAGTACTGTAAATATTGTAAACTGATGGTGATCCCACCTTTTTTGTAAATCTTTTCTCCAGATTTTGTTATAGCCAGGGAGCTATTGGTAAATTGTACTATTATTTCCGATATTTTGCTAAGATTATCTAGTTTCAATTAGGGTTTATTTAGTAGTATATTTTGTTATTTAATGATTTTTTTGTTGTTGTTATTGTTGTTGGTACACTTAGAGGAAGGACTTCCATTTTTTGGATAGATTAATAAACAGAAGTCATGTCAAGGGCTTCCTGAAAACTTTTATTAGTTCCTTTGATTTATTTATGTTATTTCCTTGACCTCCCTAGACAAGGGTCATAATAAAGTAACACTTTAACATTTTAGTTTTCGATAACACTGCACAGAATGCCAACTGTCTCATTTCTCATGTTTCACATCTTTTCAAAAGATGCCCTGGTCTCCGCTGGCAATCCCAAGACATGTGAGGTGCGTAATTAAGGTGGAGCCTCCTGTGAAAAGAGAGGGAAAGTGCAGGAGAGAGATTACACACAAGAGGGAGAGAGAGACACACACAGCTCCAAATGTAACATATGCAGTAACTTCTGTGAAAAACAGACCAGAACTTAAGCCACAATTCACTGAAGAAATGAGCCTTAAGCCATAATTCACTTGGATGAACCAACGCAGCTTCACATAACCGAAGAACCCTGGAGTAAAATACCAGATTTTTCAATATATGCGTGCACAAATGCAATCCAAGAGTTTATGAAGCTTTACAACATGACAGGAGAAATACTTCAGTTCTATAGAAAGAGTACAACAGAAATCCTTCTTACTTTATATTCACTGACAGAATGACATACTGGTTGTAAGTGGTTTTGGAAATGAGTAAATGGCTATTCCAGGTGAAATTCTTCTAGCACAGTGGCATTGATCAGCCTGACGGTGTTTGGTTATTTCACACGGCACGTTGTTAACCATCCCATTAACGATGAACTATCACCTGAAGTAATTGCCCCATCAACCACCCATTTCAGACTTTCACACAAAGAATCTGCCACTGCCAGCTGGGTTTTGACCCACTAGGTTTCATTAAAAGTCAGGATTACCTGCGTACACCTGAACTTTAAATCGCAGGGCTCTGTGATCCCAATCAACCCTTGACTCTTAATTAAAAGCTCGAGATAAATCAGGCTTGGGTGCAAAGAACACATTTACCGCAGCTGTGCCTCGTGACTCAAGGCTCTGACAAATGTCTCTGTCAACAAATCTAGGACTAAAAAAAAAGAAAATGAATGTAACTAGCATGCCACATGCTGGCATCTCTAATGTTCTAATACATGACACAAAGACCCCGAATGAGTCAAGCTCGGGAAATCAAATTAATATGCTGCGAGTGGCGTTGATGTGAAGTTCATTTGCCTGGTTCTTAGCAGCGGCGGATTTTAATCAGTCTGACCCGCTGCATGGAGGTGCAGCAAATCACTGATTTCATTACAAGTGCCTATTCTTGCACGCCTGCCGCTGATTGTCGGCGGAAAGAATAGCGGTGCCGTTTCAATTCCTTGACACGTTTTATACAGCAAGGACAAAGGCGCATGGCATTCCCTGGGGTGAAGTAGAGGGTAGCAAAACATCATAATGTCAATAATCGCTACAGTGCAAATAATTTAGCTTAAGAAAGCATGGCCATTCAGTCTGCGCTCTGAAAGGCCTAAAGAATTTTCCTCCTTTTGTTAATGTTAACGTTGTAGCGCTAACTCTCTTAGAAGATGTTAATCCTACCAAGCTGCACTCGAATGGCATAATACATCACATGCGAGTGTACTGTCACCGACTAGATTATTCCAGCTTAATAAGGTGGGTTTTAATTTGTCTCTGGGAAACCGGTGAAGAGATCTGCAAGTATATTTGGTCATTGTTTAACCGCATCCTAACGCCTAATCTTTTGTCTCGCCAGCTGAATGACTAAAAGAGTATCTTGCCCCCATACATCTTGTAATAAAAAGTCCATTGTGCATCTGTATATCGAACGTTGCCGCAGGGGAAAAAAGCTTAACAATTAGGTCAACAAGAAAGGTATGTATCTTTCCCTAATTAAAGGCTGCGCAATGCAATAAGCTATAACAATGCTTTGTAATTTCGTCAAGTAAGCAAGTGCTGTAAGATGTGTTAGCTGTTTTGCAAACTTCTGCACAACTTAGCCAAACATGACCTTCTCTCCTAAAAAAATTAAAAAAATAAAAACACTCTCTAAAGATATGAGAAATCCAGCCTCAGCAAATCTGGATTCTTAAAATGATTGGCATCTCAAAGTCTTTTGATTGGCTAAGAGAAGAGAACAGATTTAGTTTTGCTGCATACAGGATCGTTGCTAAGATGGTTTTTGTTTCCCAAAACAACAATTTCATTTATGCAGTTTTTTTTTTTGTTTTTTTGTTTTGCTTTTTTGTTTGTTTGTTTTTTGCATAATTTAGTCTTTTATTAAACTATTTTTCCAACAAATCAAGTCATCAAGACCTGCCATATAAAGGGGGGAAAATAAATAGCTAAAACACTTACACTACCTTACAAAAGTTGTAAGAGCAACAACTAATAACTTGACTTCTAGTTGATCATTTTCTGATGAATCCCAATCATCTTATTACTGCAGAAAGCCTATTGCAACCCGCATGGACCCAAGATTCTCACAGAAATCAGTCAAGTTTAGTATGGGGCATTTAGTATGGGGCATGCTAGAGACCTGCAAAGTAGATACCACCATCAACAGCCTGAGGTATCAAGACATTTGTGCTGCCCATTACATAACAAACCACAGGAGAGGGCAACATTTTCAGCAGGATAGCACTCCTCATACTTTAGCCTCCACAGCAAAGTTTCTGAAAGTAAAAAAGGTCAAGGTGCTCCAGTATTGGCCAGCCCAGTAACCACAGATGAACATTATTGAGCATGTCTGGGGTAGGATGAAGGAGGAGGCATTGAAGATGAATCCAAATAATCTTGATGAACTCTGGGAGTCCTGCAAGAACACTTTCTTTGTCATTTCTAAATGACTTTAGTAATACGTTATTTGAGTCATTGCAGAGATATATGGATGCAGTCCTCCAAGCTCATGGGAGTCATACACAGCAATTTACTTTTTTTTTTACAAGACTTTTGTCTAAGCAATGTCAGACCTTACTGTCCTAATTAAATAATTAAAAAATCAAGGCATGATCATATTTTATTATTTATGTAAAACAAGCGACATCTAGAAGCCTTTGCCTTTCATATAAGCCACTTCTGATACCAAATATTCAACTAGAATATCAAGTTATTATTTGTTGTTCCTAAAACTTAGTACAGCTATGAAAGAAAGAAAACTCACTAGCAATGCATTGTTTTTGTAGTATATTTGATTCATTTGGTCTGGCAAACTCTGGCATTTCTATGAAAATGTTTCTATTGACCTTATTCTCCACATGCGAGCGGGTGCAGCCATTTTAATGTTTTTGACTCGAGACTTCCGGTCTCATTCACTTCCATTCATCTTTAGACGTTAAAAACAGCTTGTTCTGCTGCTTGATGTTGCAAACTGATGTTTTCTTATTATATTATTCTGCTTTTTCTGTATAGTCATGCTTGTCATTGTTTGTAGAGCGGGTAGTTTGACCGTTTTCTGCCATTTATTACGCCATGTCATTTCTCCCATAGGCGACTGAATCGGAAGTTCAAAAACAATCACAAAAACGAGCGCACTTCCACATTGAAGAATAAGGTCAATAGACACATCTATTTGCTGCATTATTTGCAGTTCCAATTATAAAATAAAAGTAATTGTCACTGACAATATGTTATGGTCACCTCTGTTACAGTAGTAAAAGCCATAAAAATATATAAAGCACTGATGAAAAAAATCAAGTGAATTCCAGTGATGTCACGTTCCTCTGCTGAGAAACTATGGAAGGCATTGAGGCATGTTTTTATTCTTCTCTCAGACATTTCTAAAAAAAAAAAAATGTTTAGTACACATCAAATGTAGATACATCATTTGCCATCTATGTTATTGTGAATTTCTCATTTATTTTTAAAAAACATTTGAAATTAAATACTTATTTTTTGTATGCATGCAATGTAGTATCTGGGTGTAGTAAGATTAGCATCAAAATGTCAACTCTATTATTGTCAACTATGTTATTTAATAAAAAATGTTTTAAAAGTTTAATATTGAGTTAAATAACAATTAATAACAGGATCAAATGTCCCCACTCATTTATTCATTATTCTACATTAATAATGGATTCAGTTAACTGTAAATGATACATTTGTTGTATATAATTCCAGTTAAAAATATATGAATGGAAAATGCTTGAAATGTACCTTTAAATCTAGAATGAGTTATAGACATTTCGGTTTTTGCCCTATTGTTACCACTTTATATTAAGTGGCTTTAACTACTATGTACTTGCATCAAAAAATAAATACAATGTACTTACTGTGATCATAATGCATTTGAGAACACTTGTGGTGCTCTTGAGTTGAGATAGGGGTAGGGATAAGGGCAAGTTTGGTGGTTTGTGTAGATTTAAGGGTGGGTCAACAGTGTATTTACAAATGTAACTACAGAAATTAATTACAGATGTAATTAAATACAGGTATTTAATCAAGCATAATTACTGTACAATGTAAAAACATGTATTTAGACAAATAAGTACATTGTAACGAATTATTAATTTCTGTGTAAGTACATATTAGTTAAGGCCACTTAATATAAAGTGGGACCGCCCTATTCAAAGATAACATGCCTTTATTGCATTATTTTTTCACACCACATTACTTTTGTGTTTGTGATTTTTAGAATTAAATTTAAATCGTTAAAATCTTCTTGGAGATTATTAAAACTGTCCTGTTTTAAAACACCATCATAGAACAACCCTACAGTATAAACATGGTATCATTAAGATTGAAGCCTGATAGATATTATTAATGTAAATTGAAAACAGGGTTGGTGTTAATACAGAGCCCTGAGGGACCCCTTTATTATTAGTTAATGGTTCTGATAACTGTAAATCAAGCAATTGAATGTGATAACTGTTTCAAAGTAAATCCTACACCACATTTTCTTTTCCTGCATAAAGACCAACTGGATACTCTCAAGCACCGCAGCATTCTTGCATATTACAACAACTGGATCACGAAAAGCCTCCAGTCAGACTAGCCTACAAAACCTCAAACAACCGTTCACTCTGAAACATCAAAAGAGTCACAACTGAGCAAACTCTAGAAACCATAACCTAATTCCACTGCTGAGCCTAAGACAAACACATTCGCACCGTACAGCGTGAGGAGAAAATGTATTTCCCTCCAACACATTGTTTGTTAGCTTACAGCGTTTGTTTACAGTGAGCTGATTTTCACATTATAGCCTGGTATTAAGTACGGATTTACAGCATTATTCAATTATGAAACGTAATTAGTCACAGTTCGTTGATACTTTAGTCAACCTGGAAACTTGGAAATTGTTTTTGGGAGGCAATAAATCATAAAACCTTACTGGCAAAAGAATACTGAAAGAGATAGTATTTTTTTCAAATATATTCATTTGTGTATTATACTTTGCTTATTCATGTTAAAGTGTACAGTGTGAATGTTTAAAGTATTTTTGATCATCAGCAATTAAAAGCATCTACACTAGTATTTAGGCAGTAATAATTGAGGTAATTTACATATAAATATTTAAAGATACAGTAGCCTAATTAAGTCCAACACCATTTTTAAAGGTGCAGAATGTAAGCTTGACACCCAGTGGTTGAACTAGATATTGCACTCCTGGTCTAAAACACAGGCAAGCGCAGGTTGCCAGATTGACAGCATCAACAGAAGTGTGTCTGACTATCGAGCCTAAAGGCTGATTTAAAACGTGTTCCAAAAAAAAAAAGCAACGACAGGCAATAGAAGGAATATTTTCCATATTAAAGGGAGTTTTTGTTGTAACCAACACCGGAAATGCATATTTTAGACACTGCTTCATTTTCTTGCAGCTGAACAACAGAAAACAATGATGCACCTCAGGTACACCTTATGTGTTTTATTTAGTGTTAAATGCTAATAATGTGAGTTTGAATGTTATTTTTCATGACATTTACTGCCATATACTGAAAGCAGCAGCAGATTTCACCTCAGAATTCACCTCAGATCTTGAAAATAAAATAAAACATTGAAACTGAACTTTAGAACTGAGACTCAGTGCAAGCCAACACATCTCAATGATTCAGCATGTTTATTAAGAATGTTAAAGAGGTTAAATATGTATTAATAAGATTATAAACCTAACCATTTTGTTGGAGTGCAGCGAGTGCACTATTCTGTGCTTCTGAATGGCTGTGTTTACATTTCTGTCGTCTGGTGCAAACAGCTAAATTGCAATGTAACCTGCTCACCTAATGTTTACTTTTGTAATAGTTATATTATTTGCTAATTAATAGCCACCTCATGTGGAACTCTGAATCTGCGTCTCATTTCGGAGTCTGCTACTGTCCAGAGGTCACATTTTTAGTCACAGACGCACACTTTGAGAGTATATGGCTATCGTGAATACCCATGGTGTAGAAATATAATTGGCTAAACTGGCATTGGGCCAAAACAAGATGTTCCAACACAGAACACACAATTTCAAAGCAGAAGATCTGACTTTAGCATTATTTTTCAGATAAAACAAAGTTCACTTAGCATAGCACAGTTTCTTAAATATCTGCAAACATGTTATGGTATTTTTATGTTTTAGAAGAGTCAAAAACTTACACCTCCTTAACTAAGCTACTTATCCAACATTATCCATTATAAATATTTTTTAAATGAAACATGGTTTTGTATCATCACAAAAGTTGAATGCTGTATAGGAATGCTGCCTGAGTGTCATTGGCCACAAGAAAATCGAATTACAACATTAGCAGAGCTACAAATCCATATCCCACTTAATAATATTTATGCTGGAAACTGCTGGATAAGCTATATGCTTTAAGTTGTGTCCACGTGTGCAGTTATAATAGTCGTTTTGTGCAGAATTTATGCAGCCAGGCACTTTAATAGTAATTGGCACCAAGCAGAGTATCTAAATCCCAAAGCTTTTAAAGCCAGCTCTGCCATTACAAACAATGGAAGATGTGGTTAAAAATATCTTTTGCCGACTTCTTCATATTGAGATCCTGTTCTGTTCCATTTTCCAGGTGAGCACGGCTTTCTCTGCATTTTATCGGCTGGGGGATTTCAGGGCCATGTAAATAAATCTATTTCTAGTTAGGCTGCTTTGTTCCTTATTTTGCAGTCTGTGAACCAGGAATGCGATGCAGCTTACAATAAGTCACCCATCCCAAACATACAAACTTGCACACACAAACACACTACAAAACCACAAAAAGCTCTGGAAACCCAAAGCACTAGATGCATAAATACCAATGAGGTAGTTGATATGTAAAGAAGTCTATGAACTAAAGGCTTTGTGAATCATCTAACTATAACTACAAGACTCAATCATGTTCAATAACAAGTCAGAAAATGTAACGCCCCAACCTTATTATATATCACAAATAGCTTATACAAAGCTTAAAGGAATCAAAACAGTGTCAAGAATGTCTCTATAGCATCCTGTAAAAATGAACAGTTGACGGAATGGAACAGATTTTCACTTTAAAGTATCAAACTCAAACTATAACAGGCAACGTGGCTTCAATATTGACACAAAATTAAAAGAACAACTGAGCATTATAGCTTTTTTTATATCTTGTGAAATCACGTCTGTGCCAGAGTTGGTTTGAAAGCCTGAAATAGTGGATTTTGGCCTGCTTAGTTGGATTGCAAGATTTACACTTAATCAGGGGGGTATTGCAGAAAGCTGGGCTAACTTACCATCTGCTAAACCCAGAACTCTCAGTTGATTAACCCAAAGCCTGCTAACCACAAGTATGTCAGTTTCAAAACAGCTGAGAAGAGTCAAAATGAGTAAAGAGTGGTTCGCCGAATTCGTGAGTCACTATAGAAAGTTTGAAAAAAAGGGCAACGGACTTTACAGACTGCACGCTTTGCGTTTTTGCCGTTGCACTTTGTGCATTTACAGTACAACTCTGAAAAGAAAATTGTGATACATCCATCAAGTCTTTTTCATTCTCCAATCAAATAAAAGCAGAGGTAGTGTATATGTTGAGGTGACAGCAGTGTTTGTGTTGTCAAGACGACTACAGAGACTTTTAAAGATGAAGAGACTAGTAGTCGCTGTTTCGAGTTATCCGGAGTTGTGAGACTTTTATTATATTAATTAATTAAATATTAGAATTATAACAATATCAACAGCAACTATCACACACAATAAACAGCTGATTCAGTCGTTGCCTAGCAACGTAAAAAGCACAGTGCATTTTTTTGTTGTTGTCAACAAAAATCAGTCACATGGTAACATCCACAACCAGTCATTGACTAGATAAATTGCCTGAATGCATTTTGATAGTTTTTTATTGGTCAGAATCAAAGAACAATTAGAATTGGTCAAAACAAAGGGCAGAGGAAAAAATCAGCAGGCAGTAAAGACCACCTAAAAAATCCACGTTTGTCCACGACCTGCCATAATTGCGATAAAGCATTAAAAATAAAGTATTGCGGTAAAAAATTCTTATCCCAGACCACACAATGCAGTTTACTACAGCAGCTGGTTTAGTAAAAAAAAAAAAAAAAAAAAAAGAAGCACTTTTTACATTTGTGTCAGTTCAATGTCAGTTCACGTTCTCACCACACAAAAAAAAGGTTCTCTTGAAAGACCGCCAAGACCACCACTTTAAGCAGGTCTCAGTATCCATTTCCCACTTTTGGTGGGAACTCGAGTGCAATAGCCGCTTTCACACCAGCCTAAATGAACTGCACCAAAAACACAAATAAACTCTGGTATGTTTTAACCAAACTAAAGGAGGCAAAGCTTGTAAGCACAGCAGGAGGGCTGTTCCCCCAAAATTCTTCAACACAGGATTTAAAAAAACAAACAAACAAAAAAAACGATCCATACTGGCATTTAGCTATAAATGAGTACATTATAATATATTTTATACAATTGAAGTCAGAATCATTACCCCTCCTGATTTATTAGCCCCCCCGTTTATTTTTTTTTCACCAATTTATATTTAACGGAGAGATTTTTTTTTCAACACATTTTTAAACATAATAGTTTTAATAACTAATTTGTAATAACTGATTTGATATTATCTTTGACATGAAGACAGTAAATAATATATTACTAGATATTATTTTAAGATACTAGTATTCAGCTTAAAGTAACATTTAAACACTTATTAGGTTAATTAGGCAAGTTAGGGTAATTAGGCAAGTCCTTGTATGATGATGGTTCGTTCTGTAGACAGTTAAAAATATATATACTGTATAAGGGGCTAATAATATTGACCTTAAAATTGTGTTTAAAAATAATCTGCTTTTATTCTAGCCTAAATAAGACACATAACACATAGAAAAATATTATAGGAAATACTGTCAAAAATTCATTGCTCTGTTAGACATCATTTGAGAAATATTTAAAAAAGAAAAAGAAAAAATCATAGAAGGGCAAATAATTTGACTTCAACTGTATGTTTAAATTGTTTCAGCTTACAGGAAACTGTAATCAAGCCTGCCTGTATGAATGCAACATTCCCCTGTTTATTGTAGACTGTGTTTGGGCCCCAAAATCACATCTAAATGCAGTGCAGGCTATTGCTACAACTTTGTAATACATTTTAATTTTTGCAATGAAACCCATCAGAGGGGTGCAAACAAATGTGCCTGAAGCAGCAATTCTAGATGCCACACAAAACCCTCCAAAGTATATTTTGTTGTAATTAATTTAAAACAGACAAGTGCACCTTGAAATGGAGCATCTTTCCTTAGGGTTGAGGAGGGGTGGGGGTGTGGGACTGTGAAATTGGGAAAAGTCCGATGTGTCCATCTTTACCCTTTCGAATAAAAGAAAAAATTGCTCTGGGCTCATGAGGCCACTGACTGCAATACCTGAGCCCCATCTGGCTAGCGCCAAGCTTTTTACCCACAGGACAACTATGTAATTGGATCACAGTGTTTAGGTTCTACTGTCACATTACAGTGTGTGAGATTAAACACGCTGGCACCTCTTCAAAGCAAGCGTGAATGTTGCAAAAATCAGACTACGGAAAGTTGCTTGCCAAATATTTGGAAACATTTCAGTTGTTATTAGCATTGTTGTTATTATTTTTACTTTAAAACCGACTTGCCTTACATTTTTAGTCAACACACTTTTAACAACAACAACAACAATAATGTTTATTGTTGCAAAGTTATGCATTTTTAATCAAATTTTTTAAAATACTACACTACAAAAATGTTATTAAAATGCAAGTAAAAAATATTAAAATTATTATTTTTTTATAAAATAGTAGGGCTGTAACGATACGCGATATGAAACCGAAATCGCGACACTAAGATCCACGATCCTGTGTCGCGATGTGATAAGGAAGAATCGCGACACACCCGTGACTAACTTTTCAATCATGTAACGCCTTCCTGCAAAAGTTGAACTAGTTGAAGAAGAACGTGAGGAAACATGGCAATTAACCCAGAGATTGCAGACCCTCCCTCTTCATATAAGTCAGCAGTATGGCAACATTTCGGCTACCCAGTGGAGATAAAGGATGGCAATTGCATGATCTACAAGACCCACACAATATGCCGTAAGTGCTTTAAGTGACAGGCAACCAACCAACATATAGATGATACGTAAAGTACACACAGAATACGTAAAGAGGCTGTGATAGATTGGAAGATCAGCATATCAAGGTTCCTGTGACAACAGACAACGAAACATTGCCAATGCTGTCGAAGCGGCCGTTTTTTTTTACCGCATATAAGATGCTTTGCTCACACTGTTAATCTGGCTGCACAGAGAGGGATGGGCGTTCACCAGATGTCCCGACTTTAATATAGGGTTCTCTGAAACTATGAATATTTAACTTAAATTTTATTTAGGCTATTTTATTTAGGCCTACCGAACCAACACAATCTCACAGCAACTTGTGTTTTGGCGCTGAAGCATATAGCGCGCTTGTTTTGAAGCGCATCACCGCAAAGGTTATTCATTATTCTTTTTTATCTAGTAAATAACTGACCAACCAAAACCACATCACAATTCAGATAAAATTTATACCTAATGAAGTTCGTTTCAAAAAGATATTTTTTTCCAAGAAAAATGTATGAATTATATTTTTGTTTGTGCCTGTCCAACTGTGCGGTGAAAATTTGTTTCGCTCCGGGGAAAATAAGAATTTAATAGTTCACAGCAGAAAGGGCACGGTCCGTGCGGGCTTTCTCCATCTTCTCAATTGTGTTGGGCACAGCTAGGTTCAGTTTGGAGGCATTTTGACGCCAGTGTCCATTCCGTGTCAAT